>JAHWFP010075510.1:0-19146 GCA_023313725.1 Lithobius niger
GGGATGTAGTGCTCCGGAAATTCGTCATGAATATGTGTAAATAGTGTATATAACTTTAATTAGGCCTGAAGAAGATCCGCGGAAAGGATCGAAAATTCGCCGACGTGCAAAACCAGTTGAGTGAGTTAAACCTTTTATACTTGAACACTATGCTTACGAAACCTCAACGTAAAATGCCCATTTTCAATCCCCATCTCTTCACACCAGAAGAAGAGGTCCTGCCTCCGTTCACCGGCTGGTGAGGGTCAGTCTGTAACACCACTTAAAGGAATGGAAAAAGATTTTGCCCGATGTATTTGGTCTGTCTGTTACATCCGTCCCTTTGCCATTTACCCACCACCTTGTTGGGGCACACCATCATGGCCCCAGATCCTACTAACCGATGAGTCTATAGACTGAGAGGTGCAGGTTGTTCTGCAGCAGAATGCAATCTGGCTCTGCCCTCTCGATACCCTAGGTTTTTATAGCCCGGCACGTGTGATACCCGAAACGAATGGAGGCACCCGTCTTGTCTTCAATCTGCACCGTTTGAATGGATTCCTCCTAAAAGAATACTTCTGGACGGAGACATTAGTTTCAGTGGGGCATTCACTACAACTGGAACAGTATTTGTTGGCCATAGACCTGGAGGATGCGTACCGCCAAATCCCTCTGCACCTATTCATCTTCCACCCATTTTGCTTCATGTGTGATGCGGCAAGCTGACTTACCATTTCAAGGTCTTACATTTTGGCCCTCTTACAGCACCCTCCTTCCCCCACGTATTCACCTCAGTCCTGCGTCCGATGATGGGATGGATACTTTCATCATCATTGGGTCCACCCCATGCGTATCTTGATAACTGGTTTGTTTTCCCAGCCGCAGCGTACGGAATCTCGTCAGGGTGTGCAATTTTGCCTGATGGCTTGGAGGTAAACACCCCGAAGTTTTGTTTTCTTCCAGCGCTCGAGTTTATTTCCTGTTCGACCTGCCCAGTTTCCTCATCAAACCATCAGCGGGATGTTGGAGGGTGGGGGTTGCAATCAACGTTATAGGCACCCTTCTCTCCAGGTATACCACCTCAGCCCGAGAGTTAAGCGGATCATTCGCCCAGTTGGATTCGATGCCAACCCTGGTGCAGACGGGCGTACGGAGTACCAGGCCCAAGCAGTGGTTCAGGAAGAATGCCTGGTTCCCTTATGTTTTGTTGGAAGATCGGATTCCCTTGCAGTCTCCCCAAGGACTCACTAGAATGGTAGCGTCAAATGGAAAATCTGGAATTGGCATTCCAGTACGCTCCCTCTCCCCAAATCTTCTGCTATTCAGACGCATCCTCCCTGAGGTGAGGTGAGAATCTCACGTGGTGACAAAGGCTCCATCTGGGAAGTAGTCGGAGAAAGAAAGGGCTCTTCTCATCAACTTGTTGGAACTCTGGGCGATCACCCACTCTGTGACAATGGGCATGCCTCCTGGCCGGCAAAGTGGTTACAGTGATGTCAGACAACATCACGGGCGTGGCCTACATCAAGAGGAGGAGGTGCATTCTCGTACCCTTGTGAAGGAAATCTCCAGACTGTACTACGAATTTGCCTGGCCACTCGAGTGATGCTGCAACCCAGACAGATATTTGGGAAGTTGAACGTGTTGGCGGACCTGTTATCAAGGACAAATAATGTTTTTATAGCCGAAGAAGTATACATTACCTTTTTTATAGCAGTTCTTCCCTTACGAGCTTAATTTCCCTTAGAAGCTTGAAAGTTGGCTTCCGTGCTGGTCTCGTAATAGTTCTGCGCATGCGCGGGCTTGGGCCATTCTATATAAGCAAGCCGTGCCAGCCGAACCACATCATTTCTCCTAGGGCACTCACGTTTCTTGGACCGCCCTTGGGCTTCGATTTTGTTCTTTCAAGATACAAAATCCGTGTGTCGTCGATTACACAAGACGATCCCGTGCTACACTCACGATTACCATTCCATTATGGACGCTTCAGCTTTACTGCCTTCTGCTTCCTCGAGTGTGCCTGCTATGGTTAGTGGCGTTCTCACGATTCACGATCCACCCAATTCTGGCACGTGTGATACCCGAAACGAATGGTGATACGCCGAAACGAATGGTGATACGCCGACTGCAACCATGCTGTTTCCGCACCAGTCCGGCGTCTCCTCGTCTCTCAAGCTTCCCACCCCCCGACGCTCCGGGCGTAACCCGTAGTCTGGCCTCCTATCGGTTTCGTCCGCCTTTACACCCTGGACAGTCACGGGAGCCCCCTGCTTGACCAATCCTACCTTCACCAATTACAACGGTTCCCTTGGGATCGACGTCTTCCCATTCACCTAGGCTCATTTTCCCGTGCTCCAACCGGTTACTGGTTCCTTTTCCTGTATTTCAACGGACTTTTTGTGACCCACGCTGTTCACCAGTCAGTTGCTGTTTCCCAAGTAAACCAGCACTCCAACCGAGCATTGATCTCCTGTTCCCAATCGCCAGCAGTGATCTCCTCTGTACGGGAAGCATGGGATGATAATATTGACATAACTTACACGATCCTTGATGGATCAGGCTTCTTTCATTATTTACCGCTGCACCTCGATCCCCTCGCATCATTCGATCCCTCACCCTGCTGTTGCCGGTATCCTAAGTCTCCTACCACTACGGCGTCCTACGGACAAGACTATACCAACAACATGTGCATCGGCCAGTTTATTCACAACGTGCCATCCGTCAACATCTTGTACTGATGTTTTTACGCCACCAACACCACGACCCCCGTCCTTCCTTTCTTTGTAATAACCCATAACCGCCTAGATACGAATGTACGCCTTCAACGTATAACAGCGAAAAACTTAAGTCCCAGCGCGAGCTTTGTGAGGGTCCCTGGGGACCACGAGCAAAGCGGGCAGTCACAGCCCAGTGGTCAGCGTCGTCGGCCCCAAACCAAGAGAATGCCGGTTCGAATCCGAGAACCGACCCAAATACCATATGGACTAAAAAAAAGGGCCTGAAAGTTTTTTCAGGCGGTTATGGGATAAAATAGTATTGCAAGGTCCATCCCAGGTGTGGGATTCACAACAAAGAGAACAACAAACAACAACATAGACAGGAGACGTATTATCCACCATCCTACGGCTCTTCAGCAGGATGGTTAGGAATCAATCCCATCCATGAACCGCAGCTATGCCACGCATTTATGGCATCTCGATCCGCGCATACGGCCGTGACGCACATTGGTTTTGCCTAAACGTCTTCTTGGTCTCCTTCATTGCTTGAACTAATACAACGACCGGACCGTCCCATCGATGCATCGTTATATTGACATATCACAATGCGGATACGATTACTTATCCTTCTACCTTGGTTCTCGGTCCTCGATTCCCAATCCCACCGACACAAGCTGGCTTACCTGCAACAGCACATTCTGGAGCCTTCATCGCCTTGTACCACATTAGCTGTGTCCCCAGTTCGGACCCCAGTCTGTTGTCATATGGAATCGTGTCACTATCATGGGCACTGATTGACACTTTCTCTGATTCATTCATCACTCAGGCCATTATTCCAATTCCCGATTCTTCAAGCAACTTTTTCTAAAAGCACCAGGGAGTTCTGAATTTTCAGTTCGACCGTAGACCCTGCTACTATCCTTATCCTGACGGTTCCCTGCCTAGCATTTACAAGTCCACCTTACGTCCCTTCCTTCAGGACAATACTCTATACGCCTTTCATCTTTATAAAGGGGCACTCCTCACACAACCATGACAGCACTTACACCCGGTTTCCGTGCTTCGTATGCCAGTTATCGTTCCTTACCACCCTCGATTCCCGATTACCTATCCTGGTCCTTAGTAACTGCAATCGCCACCAGGGGCCTCAGTTCGTTGACGCTTTGTTTCCTTTTCCGCGCTTCATGGCGACGTGTATCCATTAGTCCGCAGCGCTTACCATGTCACACTCTTCCGCATCCGAAGAACCGTTACCTCCGGTTTCAATTCCCAATGTGCCCTCACCCAACCAGTGTCGATGTCTAGGATTCTCCAGCAAGGTTGTGCATTTCGACCCATACCCTTGCTGCCAAAATCATCGCGAATGTGACGGGGAACAAAAAATGCAAGGTTTGCGTTTCGATCTCTCCTACAGGATGGCTTACCATTCGACAAAAACAGAAGCATTCTCGCCAACGTGCACTACGAGCAGCACAAAAGACTAGTTTTGCTCTCACAGAATTCTGCTGCATCAACGATTTCTGCACCTCCCAAGAAAACCCAACGAGGGGCCCTGAAGCAACAACGTCGAACGCAGTCTTCGCTGCCCTCTACCGATGTGATCCCTGCCATTCAAGGTTCCAGTGGTTTATCGTTACTCCCGAAGAAGCCTGTACGTGTCAAGATGGCTAAACATCCCTTGGCTCCTCTCAAATCTCCGCCTTCAAAACAGGTTCGTGTTGTAGTTCCTTCCACTTCGCCGATTCCCGATCCTTCCAAACATGCTTCTGACCCTACCCCACCTACCTCGGTGCCCGTTTGACCCACCTCACCACCTGCTGCACCCTTTCCCTTAGCCGCAGTCTTACGAGAAGCATTAATTTGTGGTGTCCGTCTTTCGGCTAGGGACGAAACTAATGTTGGATTTCAACATCAGTTTCGTCCTGTCTTTTACTGAACGATTCGCAGCTGAACTTGCCTCACTCCGCGCCTCAACGGCTGCGCTTCCGACGCTTCAGGTTACGGCTGCCAATATGGACGACATCCGCGCCGAAAACGCAGTACTCAGGGCAGCTAATGTAGCTTATAACAATGAATTAGAACTTCTACAGGGACGTTATCGTGCTTTGCGTGTCAACTACGCACAATTAAAAGACATTCGACGATGGGTGTCACCGATCCCAACCTCTCCACCATGGAGAGCGTATTACTGCGCTCGGTCTCGCGCTCGGCATCTCCACAATGCGCCATCAACCTCACAGTTTCGTTCTCCTACGATTCCCTCCTTTTCATCACAGGAACCATCTCCCACAGTGGCCGCATTGCATGAAGCCGCTCCATCTCCTTTACCCTCACCACTCAAGAATCCTTCGGCTACAGCATCATTAGATCACTCCCCTACTACCGATCCCCCTCTCTTTGCTTCGGAAGCATGGCTTCTTACATGGCCTGATGCTTCATCTCGCCACCCTCCAAGCATATCCAGCTCTTCAGTCTGGCAATATGATGATGCCCCCGATTTCCTGTCTGTCTTTCACGGCATCACTCCCCATTCGGCTCTACCATCCCGGGAACCTCCCTGCTCTCCGTGTCGTCTACAAGATAGGGGAGCGGCTTTTGGTTTTCGAGTTTTACAATAACATGTAACTTCGCAGGTTTTTTCTTCGCAATTCGGACTCCGTGAAGCACCTGTTCCCGTGGCCCTTCCACCAACCGAACGACCATTGGATTACGTGGCTTCGCTAACTTATCTTCTTTATATGTTTTCCTTACAATAGTTTCACTCATTTTTGAAAACGTCACACCACTTACTGTGAAAATTCATCTTACGTTGAAGAAATCCCTGAAAACACGCTTATTTTATCAAGAGTCAGTGATATCTTGACTTTGTGAAAATAAGTGTGTTTTCAGTGAATTCTTCAAAATTTCATTCATCTTTGAGCTTCACTACCCAACAATACGTAATCATAACAGATGAACTGCCGCCATACGCTTTCTTGTGCAACTGTTCCCTTCACCACCGATTCCCAGTTCCTTCACGCTCAAGACCTTGCAAGTGATGCACCCAACCTATATCATCAAGTACCTACGCCCGATACCGTTCATCTGAGATCTGTGTGATCTTCTTCCCAACAAGGTAAGCGGGTCTTACATTTATTACATGTTTCTACCTTGTTCCCCTAGGTAGCAAGACTCATTAATTGCGTTCCTGTTATGTGCATACCTACATAGATTACTCCGACTTGTCACTTACATACGGTTCGCATCCCTAGCCTCCCACTTATACGATACATTTGATTCGATTCCTTAATCACCTATTCTCATGTTCCGTTGTGGGTATGGTTTCGGCTTTAAGGTTGTCTTCACCGGGACTTGTTCCTTGGGAGCACTGACTCGTAATGCGGGAGACTCCAACCTAGCCCTCCTCCTAGGTGACGAAGTCTGCTATAAAAAAGGTAATGTATATTTATTACTATCTGCAAAATACTGACCTTCAGTAATTTATGCTAAAATCGCTACTTTGGCTTTTCATTGCCCAAAAAAAACAAAATAATCTTATTTTGTTGTCTCCGTGAGTTTTTCCCTCTGCCCGCTATCAACAGGTATAGCCGCCGTCTTGGATTGATCCTCACATTCGCTTGGGCACGTTGAAGTCTCAACGTGTTGTGGTTTGGAGCTCAAACAAAAATGGCTTCCGTGAGTGAGTAAGCAAGGAGGATCAGGGAAAAAATCGAATCAGGGAATTATGCAGCGTGCACTTGCTTAAAAACACCACAGGATCTTCACCCTTCGTGCCGCAAGTGCAGAGAATACGATTTCATGAAAAAGTTTTGTGATCTGTGCTCCCTATACTAGGCGGCGTCCATTAAACACGTCCTTCGTGCTTGACACAAAACGAATAACAAGAAAGCAAACTGGGACATAAGATTAGTTTAGATGAACGACTAAAAAAGTGGGGGTGGATCCGAAGGCGCCTGCTATTTTTCACAATTCGTCTAGTGAGATTTCAACGCCCGATTTCGAGGGATTTACCCCGTCCGATCGCACTAGTTATGGGAACAATACTTTGGGTGCGGTCATTATGGCGGCAAAAGAAATGGTGGCGGTAACGGCAAATTTAAAGGCAGACGAGTCAAGAGTGATGATAACTCAAGACGTAAATAAATCGCTAGACACTAAGATTGGGCCCTTGAAAGTTGATTTATTGTCGTCTTTTGCTGAAATGTTAAAGCAGCATAGGGCTAATAGTGTTCCAGCCACAGTGGCTAAGCCTGTGATTAGTGTGAGCGAGCTGGATTTAAATGTGAACGCAGTCACGATCGACGATAACCTCTCGTCCGGCATTTTGAAATCGATTGTGTCTAACACTACGAAGTCAGGAAAAGTTACTCCCGCCTCGATTTCGGGCAATTCGAAAAGTGATAAATGTGTGTCACACAGTAGCAGTGTGAAAGTTGGCGAGGGAGTGAAACACACCGCAAAATCGGGTGTAGCGAAACTTCCACACCTAGCGGTCGTCACGTGGACGGAAAGCTTCCAGAGATGACCACAGGGACAGAGCCGACACGAAGAGCAAAAGTGTAAATAAAGTGTCAAAAATTCCGTCTGCACCCGAGAAAAGGGTGAGCGGACAGGGAAAGGGCTCAGACTCGCACAAAGGAAAGGTGCAGTTGGATGACGGAAGGAAAAGTGGAAGTATGGCGTCGGAGGGCGACATATTCAAGGAGTTTTTGGAGAAGGCAAAGTCAATGTGGGTGTAAGATCGATCGTCGTTGAGCCACTCGAACGAGAGTAGATCGTCGCAGCGCAGAACGTCGCCGAAGCGCCAGCGATCGCGAGTGCGACAAGGCGTTCGAGGTCGCCAGTGTACAGTCAAACGCCGGAGTGCTACTCATCGCCAGAATGCCGGAGGTCGCCGGTGTGCCAGAAGAGGGACAGCGATTGGAGCAGCAGGTCTCACGGCAGACAGTCGGCAAGCGGACGCAGGTCGGCGACGGAGCAGGACGGTTCGCAACGGAGGGACGGAGAGCGTTACCGGTCACCACGGCGCCGGAAATTGACAGAATGCCGGAGGTCGCCGAAGCACAGGGACGAGAAAAAATTGGAAAGCCATTTGCAGAAGCTTAGAGAGGCGTTGAAACAATGCTCGAAGGATCTGTTTTCTCCAAAGGAAGGGGAAAACTCGACTTTGCCACCATCATCAAGAGATCAGACGTCATCTAAAAGACATGAGCCTGATCCTATACCAGCAAAGTGTAAGAAAGTCAAGAAAGTATTTGAGGCGGATGACATTTTTTCCGAGAAGGAAAATTTTGACCTGGAAAAGGAAGAAGTCGAATAAAAAGAAGAATGTAAGTGGGGTGGAGAAGAGGAAGAGTTCGTTTCGGAATCAACCGATAACGACAATACTTTCGAAGAGAGCCCTGGCTTCCTACATTGGAAGACTTTTGCGGGCTATGTTTTTAAGAACCTACGTGAAACACGATATGCAAATGAGGCCATGCCCACTGAGGAGGACCCCAACTATCCTCCTATGGACACCCTAGCTAACTCTGGGATTAAGAAGGTTCAGCCACTACACCTGCCCAACCAGCGGTGGCTTTTAGGCAACTGCTAAATAATGAAGCCCTAACTAGAAGAGAAGACAAGGCAATTTCTTGTCCAAGCCACTGCCTGCTCATGACCCAAGAAAAACCAAAATATTTTTTCGATCAACAGGGAAAGGCGCAACATCGAAAAAATGCTACAAGACATTCCCGGAGGCGGAGTATATCACAGAGAAAGCTGAATTCGAGATGGATTCAGTGCTCAAGACGCCTTCGGTCATCCCCACGCCTGTTAGTCAGCACAATGAGGGATGAGGTGATGTTAAGGTGTGGGATGCGTGCAAACTCACACGTCAAACTGGTCTACTTGGCCTCGACAGCGCCGATCAAGTCTCCAGTACGTAACAGATTTCTAAATTCGGTGTTTAGGAAGCGGGACGCACTTCTGGAGTCAGCTGCACAAATCCCCACGGACATAGCGGGTCAACTGCTACTACTTCCAATCCACGCTTCGTCAGAGATTTTGTACGGTAAATTGCTCGAACTGGCGCCGGAGTTTAGAGAAAAGACGAAACCTCTCTCAACAGCGGGCAACGCTTTTCCACAACTGTGGGGGAAGAGACCGTTTGATAAATACGGATGCAAACCTATTTACGTTGCCTTTTGGACTTAAAAATGTCAGACTGCCTGAGTGGGGAATCGAACCCACGACCTTTGAAACCAAAAGCCGGAGTTTTACCACTCAGCCATACTGACACCGCTTTGGCAGAACCCAAAGCGGTTTCAGAGGACAGATGCAAGGGGGAAGTAAGAACAGAGGATCCATTCGCAAGTCGATGCAAGCAGACAGGCAGAGCGACACCACACCCTTTCGTGGCTCAGCCCCTCCAAGGGGCGGAAGGGGTAGTTCACGGTTTCAGGGGAAGGAGGCCTAACCGTCAGTGACAGTCAGTGAGCGAACCTTGCCCCAGTTCACAGACAGGTGGGAGGAATGTTGCGGTGGCACTGGAAGAATGGGGACGACTAACGGACGACCAGTTTGTACTGGACACCGTTCAACACGGTTATTATCCTCCATTTTCCTCCCGTCCAGCGTTAACGGACAAACCCCCAGAATGGACGAGAGGGACATCGGAGGACAAAGAACTGGAAAAAGAGTTACAGACACTGGTGAGAAAGAGAGCGTTAATCATTTCACCGCCGGGTTCCAAGGGCTTCTGAAGTCCGGCGATTGTGATCGCAAAGAAAGGCGGAGGAACGCAGTTAATTTTCAACCTGCGGAAGTGAACTCTCACATTGTGAAAGAACACTTCAAAATGGAAACCATAGGGTCCATTCGAGAAGCGATCCAGTTAGAAGAGTTTACAGCATCTATCGACCTCGAGGATGCGTACCTGCACGTTCCACTCACAAAGAGGTACAACACCTTTTTCGCCTAGTGGCGGGGGGGGGGGTGTCTTACCAGTTCAAGACTCTGCCGTTCGGACTTTCCACAGCATCCCAGGTCTTTACCCGACTGATGAAACCGGTGATTGCCAAACTTCATCGGCAAAATATAAGAGCGCACGCTTATCTGGACGACTGGCTGGTAAGGAACAAGTCGGCGGAACACCTGCAGCATTTGCCAGTGCACTGCACTATTCGGACGATTGGGCCTAGGCATCAACGTCAAGAAGTCAAGATTCAGCCCACAGCAAGTCTTCCTTTTTCTCGGTGCAGAATTCGACACGAGAGTGGGTCTCGTGAGATCATCTCCGAAGAGGATCGAGAGCACGAGAACGGCAATGAGGATGCTCCTCCGAAGACCCCGTGTGACTGCAAAAGAATTGGCATTGGCCATAGGGGTTGCGGATTCCAATGTAAAATTGGTTCCCCTGGGACAGTGGAAAGTGAAGCCCCTCCACTGGTTCAGGAAGGACGAATGGTATCCGAGATTCAGCTGGAAAGACTGGGTGAGTTTGCAGCATTTTCCAAGGGAGTGTACGGACTGGTGGCTGACACTGGGTTCATTGGAGCAAGGGGTCCGAATGAGAGAACCAACTCCGGAGAAGCTTCTGTTTTCAGACGCATCGGCAACAGCATAGGGAGCTCACATGGAGGGCTTACAAACAGCAGGAACCTGGACGGATCAGGAAACAGATCTGCATATCAACGTATGAGAATTGAGAGCTGTGAGATATGCTCTAGCCCTATGGAAAGACCAGGTGAGAACCAAGTCATCGGAGTAATGGCGGACAATTCTATGGCGGTCGCTTGTGTGCGCAAAGGAGGAGGCACGCACTCGAGAGCCCTAATGGAAGAAACTTCACAACTGATGACCTTCTGCGAGCACAACAGGACCACCGTGGTGCCAAGGCATATAGCTGGGAAGTTGAATGACTGGGCAGACGAGTTGTCAAGAGGCAGCATGACCCCCAACCACGGAATGGAAACTGGACATGAAGGTGTACGAGGCACTGTTCGAGAGGTGGGGCCAAACTACGGTAGACCTTTTTGCAACCCGCATCAACAAGCAACTTCCAAACTACGTGTCCCCCTTTCCATACACTCAAGCCTGGGCAACGGACGCCCTATCCATTCCGTGGGAGGATATGTCTGCAATTCTGCATACGCTTTCCCGCCTTTTTCAATGCTACAGAGCGTGATCAACAAAATCAGAGGATCAGTGGGGAGTTTCATACTAGTACCACCATAGTGGCCAGCGGTGTCGTGGTTTCTTGACACCCAGGAACTCAAGAGAGAGGAACCAGTCCCATTACCTGTCACGGAGAGGCTGTTATCGCAACACAAGGGACTAACCCTGCACCAGAATTCCGGGATTCTACATCTTCACATCTTCCGCTGAAAAAAGGCTGTTCCATGAAGTGGCAGAGAGGGTCATTGGAGGATCGAAGAAATCTACACGAAGAAACTATGAATCCAAGTGGAAGAAATGGTTCAGTTGGTGCTCGGACAAAGACATCAACCCGTGCAGGCTCGGACTGGCCATACTGCCATTGTGCCATAGGCACAGGCGCCCTTTGGTTACCACACTTTTGGCGCCCCATGGGCAGCCTTCTGTTTTACCCCTCCGCGAAAGAAAAAATCTTTTCCGTTGTTGAGCTTTCCTTTAGGGACAAATACCCCCCTTTCTCCTTATCCTTACTTGCATTTTTAACACTCTTGTTAAACTCCTCCCCCTCCCCCTCCCCCTTCAAAGAAAAAAAAAGACCCATGACTTCTAAGAAAAGTTCATAAAAAAAACCAATGCTTTAAATATACAGTAATACACGTGTTGACGCTCTTCAAAGCCAGTAGAATATTAAAATTAAGCAAAGGCTCCTGGGCAATGCTTGAAGAGCTTAGAGCGCTCTCCAGACCCGTCAAGACTTGAATTCCTGGTAAAATGTGTGGCGCCCTTCCCCTTCATTTTTCTAAATGGCACAGGTGCCCTTTGCTACCCAGTCCGACTATGAACCTGTGTAACACTTCGGTATTCGAATTAGCAGATTTGTTGGAGGACTTATTTCACAAAGGTTTATCGCCAATTGCTATCAAGGAATACAGGGCGGCGATAAATTCTGTTTTGTCTTGTGTAGGACACAAGGACGTAGTGGAAAGCCCACTTCTTTCGAAAGTGATGCTAGGGTTCGACCAAGCAAAGCCGAGGACGAGGACGCTGTTTCCAAAATGGAACCTACCTTTGGTGCTGAAGAGTCTGTCGGGTCCACCGTACGAACCGCTTAGAAAAGCATCAATGTTACACCTAACACAGAAGACGGTTTTTTTGACAGCACTGGCATCTGCAGCTCGGCAGAGCGAAGTGGCAGCGTTTTCAAGAGGACGGAACCACATCAGGTTCTCAAGGGGTTGGTCTAAAGTTTCACTTTCCTTCCCCGGTCACTTCATGGCGAAGAACTCGAGATCGGACCTGGCCCCAAAACCGGTGGTGATACCGGCGTTAGGTCCGCTTGTCCACACCGGAGACGAAGAGAGGTTGCAGTGCCCAATTCGGGCACTTCGGCACTACTTGGTCAGAACAGCAGATCAGATGGCGAAGGACGGCAGAAATGGCCCAACGCCCCTCTTCTTAATGGTGGACGAATCACAGAACCAAACAATCAACAATGCAGTGACACCCTTCAAGTTGGGGAAGTGGATCTGCTCAGTGATTCGAAGAGCTTATGAGTTGGGAGCGGATTGTGTGGATCTTCTGAAAGAAATTAGGGCTCATGAGCTGAAAGCGCTGGCTGCGTCCTGTGCGTCTGGCTGTGGAACGCCTCTGGACGAGTTGGTGGCAGCATGCGTGTGGAACAATCGGAACACGTTTGTGAGCCACTATTTGAGGGACACGAGCAGCCAGCAGGGAGAAAATGTGATAAGAAATCATGTCGTGGCGGAACAAAGGTTCAGCCACTAGACATGTAGAAATGTGCCACTCAGGTGAAGAGCACAACAGTGAAAGCCACCACTCAAGTGAAAGACAAATCACAGAGAGCAGGGTGACAAATCACACACAAGAAAGACAACACACCCCAGAGGAAACAACACACTGCAGAAGAGTCACACTGGTGAAAGGCAACACACTGGTGAAAGCCATCACACGGTGGAAGGGGAGTGCACACAAGTGAAAGCCGACACACGCGTGAAAACTGTCACAGAGAGGATATGGTGCACACAAGTGAAAGCCGACACCAAGGTGCTAGCTGTCACACAGGAAAATCAAAGGTGAATCGATGAAAACGAAGGACACACCTCAGGCGAAAGGTTGGTAAAACTTTTGTGCCCCATTTTCTTGCAGTGATTTGAGAGGTTTAGCAGGTTATTTTTTTATTAGCCTTTTAAGAGTAAGTAGCCTATAACGGAACAATTGTTATCCTACTTTGATGTTGTTTCTCAATTAGGCTAGTTTCTTCTGGAGGGATAGGAAAGGTTATGTTGATCTAGGGTTACTCTAGTTTCAGCGGCCCTCCTCCAGGGCGACAAAGTCAGCATAAATTAGTGAAGGTCAGTGTTTTGCAGATAGTAATAAATGAAAATTTTAACAAGTTTAAAATTAATTTTTACTACTGTATCCTAAAATACTCACCTTCAGTAATGAAAACCCACCCACCTCCCCGCTTCACGGAATAGAAAGGTTCAATAGGCGAGTGTGAGGATCAATCCAAGATGGCGGCTGCATCTGTTGATAACAGAGCAGCACGCCTGGCGGGCAGAGGGGAAAACTCATGGAGACAACAAAATAAGGGTATTTTGGTGGGCAATGAAAAGCCAAAATAGCGATTTTAGCATAAATTACTGAAGGTGAGTATTTTAGGATAGTAAAAATTAATTTTAAACTTGTTAAGATTTTCATTTTCGTCGGCTATAAAAAGACTAAAATACCAGGGCCTGCACCTGGTTGATTTTAGTTTTTATTGCCTAACTGAAAATATACATTACCTTTAATCCCGCCCAGCCTCCCCGCCATGAACTAGGTTCTGGGTTCGGGAGAAATGATGTGGTTCAGCTGGTGCGGCTTGCTTATATAGACTGGCCCAATCCCACGCATGCGCAGAACTATTACGAGACCAGCAGGGAAGCCAACTTTCAAGCTTCTAGGGGAAATTATGCTCAAAAGGGGGGAACTGCTATAAAAAAGGTAATGTCTATTTTATTTTCGTGTAGGTAATAAAAACTAAAATCAACCAGGTGCAGGCCTTGGTATTTTAGTCTTTTTAGTTCCCACAACAGATTGGAGGTTATCCTTTTCCGTGTGTAGGTTGCTATTCCTTTGGTGGGGAACACCAGGTCTGTTTGCAACTCGCAACAACAGGCAACACCAGAACTTTCTCACCCCGCCTATACGAACAGGCTTGGACAGCGTATAGGTTCAGAATCTCCTGGGAAGAGTTGAATGCATATGCCTTTCACCCGTTTTCCGTCCGTCAGAAAATGTTATACAAAATCTGGGAGGCTCAGGTGTTTGTTTGTCCTAATTACTCTGCTACGGCCAGCAGCATTCTGGTTTGTGGAAGGGAGAACCCATATCTTTGTCTATGTTGTTATCGGATCTTCTGTCTCGTCATCAGGGGAGCCCGCTACATCCGAACCTGACACTGTGGCTACGGCTGGGAGCGCGTCAAAAAGCTAAGCTACATCCGAACCCGGCCGCCCTGCATTTTCATGCCTGGAAACTTTAAAGGGGCATTTCCTGGATTCTAATTTGTCTTCACCGCTCGTCAACAGACTGCTTCAATGTCACCGGGACTCCAATTAAGGTTTACAAAGCAAAGTGGAGGAGATGGTGTGGGCGTTTCAGGCAGAGAAGATCGATCCTTGTGACCCGTCAATCGCGAACATGGTCAGGTTGCTAGAGGTGTTTCAGTCTGGGTTGTCCTGATGACCTGTACAGTATGCAGTTAACTCCATACTGTCCTTTGTGAGCAAGGACGAGGTAGCACACAACGTTATCTCAAGGTTGGTTAAAGCACTCCTCTGTGGGAAAGACCCAAGACGAGACCAGGGCTCTGAGCTTGTGAGCTTGCACCAGTCGGGGTAGTGGGCGAGGGGGACCGTGTGCTCTGGGAGCACACTCGTAAGCTCTGTGCATCACCTCGTAAGCCCACTATGTTAGCTTTCCGGGTGAAACTGGTGCAGTCAATGGTTCCTTGGAATTAGCATCCATGTAGTTTTAGAAAGAGAGGTATCTGAGGGGTCTTCTTGGCCGGTTCCTCTTCAGGATCCTTAATACCACGGTGTCGCGCTGATCATCCCTGTGACAGGCCCAACTCTCTTTGGTGGTTCGGAATGGGGTCAGAGGTCTTGGTTACTTCTAGGTGGAAACAAAGGGCACAAATGGGACATGGTACCATTTCCTGCTTAAGTGGTCGGCCACAGGGCCAAGTGACTATGACTACTGGTCTGGGGGGCTTGTCCAATCTCTGGCATTTGGTGCAGAACTTGTTGGGTGACTGACCAGTCCTTGGCAAATTAAAGGAATTTGTTCACTTTGGAGAATGATGACTGGCTTTTGCGTACAGTTTTTGCAATGGCTTCTGGCCATTGCAGCCGAGAAGACCGTCTTCTAGAAAGATGTTCAAACAAAGTTGGGTGCATTGGTTCAAATGAAACTCTTGGTAGGCTTGCTAACACAAGGGGCAGATTCCAGGTACGGAAGAATTTACTTATCAGCTGGAATTGTCTTGACAGTATAATGAAACAATGGGCCAGATGGATGCCTTAGTTTTCCTATAAATATCTTGCTGCTTAGATACCTAAGATCGTCCTATGGTTCAGGTTCGGCACGACCCTCTTCTATTGGCCGAAGTCGGACATTACTCTTTCCTATCCTGAAATTCTTAGCATTACGTTAACCCACCCACCATCGCCGCTCTTGTCTAAGTTCACCAAACGAAAGTGGAAGTGTGGCAAAACTTAATTTGCTAGGAAGTTAGCAAATACCCTCCACCTGACGGGAGAGCTACGAAATAGCACTTAAAATTTTTTAACTATGGACATGAGCATGGTTAAAATGAAATAAGCTAAAAGTAAAGGTAAGTACAGGGTGGGCCACAAAAAACTGACGACCCAAGATTTTCTAAGTCCAACTTTTCTAGTTAGCACCCCTCAGAACCAAGATTGAACAGTTTTTTGTGGACCACACTGTATTTTAGGATAATTAAAAACTAATTTGATGTTTAAAATTCCTTTTTTGTAATGGTAGAAGGTATGAAATTGGCAAAATAGGAAAATATTAGTATGGGGAAACCTTAGTGTTTCTGATCAAAAGTTTTTATCATTTTTAATCGGGATTTCACTTTTGGGCTTAGTGAGAATTTACTTTAATAACTATTTACATTTTACCGAGTGGCTAGTTGTGATTTGATGGATTTATTTCATGTTATTGTATTTTAATTAATCACTTTTCCACTTTCGGAATGCAACTCGTATTAACAGTATTTTTGTGAATTAATATGTGTGTATGTTTTTTTTTTGTCAAGATAATATAGATGGGGTGAAACCTCCTTCAATAGCCCAGTACCCTTCTGTGTTTGTGGAGTCGCTTTTGGAAGCAATGTCATTGGGTGATCGTCAGGCACGGCAGCTCTTTCCTCGTTTGCTTCAAATTGTTGAGTTGCATCCAGAAACAATGGACTTGTTCAAGACTAAAGTAAGAATTTTTTTAGCTGCTCGTTTTAAGATTTGTATTACGAATTACATTGATTATTAGGTTTCGAATTGCCTAAAAAAAATATCATATTAGGTCACAGAGTTCAGCATTTGGTTGCCATGCACGTTTGGGTGTCTTAAATTATCATGGGTCTGATTTTAGGAGACGTCTCCCCACTGCTAAATTTCATAGTTTTGCATAATTTTAAAATTGTTAACACTCCATTACACCATATAGCCACCAGACTTCAATGGTGTTGTGAAAGGAACAAGCTTTCGTTGATGATATTTCAAGATTCTAGTGCAAAACACTAAGACGTTATTTGGTAACGTCGGAACAACATAACTTATTCAAGACGAGTCTAGTACCATATTAGGAAAATATAATTTTAGGCTGCTAGCTCTGCTTTCAATCCTTGAGCTTTACGTCTCAAAGATTGTGGCCAGTTGAATAACATAAAATAAAATGCTTGGTTGCCCAGCACTTACAGTTTCAATCTTGCCCGTTAACCGAACAACTTTATTTGTGTGGTCTTACAATTTAAATGCAAAATAAAATAAGAGTGGCAGTTGCTCAAAGTGTCAGTTTCTGAGCATTGTCCATCTCATTTAAAAATTGATCCCGTTTTATGTATTTACTTATTTACTAAATTAATAAAATACGAATTTCAGATTGGTTGGTCAAAAGCATGTATTTTCAGGAACGTTCATTCATCCAATAATGATACTTACTTTCGCACTCAGGCTGCTGGGGTTCCGACTTGGATGTTCATAGCATGGATTAGCCAAATTGTAGCACTGCTGGATAAACCTGAAGCACCAGCTGTCCACAAAATAGTTTTGTCTTTGGTGGAAGATTATCCACAGGTATGTTAACCACATTTAGTTTAGTTTTTCGTTCTTAGTTTTTAGTTTTTTGTAGAACGTGGTGTTGGTTCATCTTGGTTCATATTAGCAACATTGCCCCAGTATTTCCTTGAGAAACTGAAACATAGTGTGTCTTCACACTCTTTTGGTTTGGCAAGCACACATGCATAAAGTGGAGAGACGAGATGTACCGGGATGGATGGGCTCAGTCTCACGTTAAGCTCAACCTTTTGTATATACTGTTTTAATGCTGGCTTATAATAGATGCATATTTTATAAGTTTCCTTTCCACCACGGAGCAATTTTCAGTTTGTATTAAAAACCTATAATTTCTCGTACAGAAAGAATAATTATAAAGGTTAAAATTTTATACAATTCAAGAATATTTGCAAAGCATTACCATTGTAATCAAATTCTTATATAAATTAATGTTTCTCTGTAGGCTATAGTGTACCCTTTCAAGTTAAGCTTCGAAGGTTTTGATTTTGGATCTACTTCGCAAGGAAAAAAGAATCAAGCAGTTACGGAAAGGTTGGTTGCATTGATTCATGTAAATTTAAGTGTTCATACGTACCGGTGCTTAAAGACCTTACAAGACCTTATTTTTTTATTTTGGCATCTGCACAGTCTTCAGCCTTGCTTTAAGCTTACACCAAATCTTAGACTACTGACAGTAAGGAATTGAAACATTCGGCCACAAAAATAGATACTTCTCAGCTCCCTTGCTGACTAAACCTCGGAAAAAAGCCAGAAAGTACACAAATAACACACGTTGAATGACGACATTCCAGCTCATTTCAAGAGTAGCCTAAAGTAAAAAAAAAAATACAAATAGCACAAGAATCATCTTTGCAAGGTACGAACTAGCTAGGATGTGTTCAAACCGTACAGAACCATAAAAAAATGTGTTCGTTCAATTTTAAAAACTAGTAGGGACTTCGATGTGTACTTTTGGCTTGCACTAAACAATGTGCCAGTAATAAGTTAAATACAGTATTTATTTGGTTTTGATGAGGCTCGCCTAGGGTGGGAATTTGTAAATTTAATTTTTTTTTTAAATAATTTAGTGTATTTTTTTAACCTGTTGCTGTTGAGTGTGGAATGAGAAAAGCACACTGTTTGAAGAGTAAGATGGGTACGTTAATTTGGCATTTGGTATGAAATTTTGGTTCAGGACATGTTGGTTTCATAATGTCTTTGTTTTTAAAGTACTGAACTGGTGAATTGGTTGTTTCTTACTATCTCAAAATACTTATCTTTAGCATCGGCGTAATAATCGCTTAATTTAATGCTCAATGTTACATTTAAACTTCAAAAGCTGTTCGTAGCTCCTCCACCAGAAGGCATCCTAGTGCATTCCCCAATAATGTATAGTATGCCGTCTCATCCTTCCTGTCGCTTCGGCATCAACTCTTATGGTCGATGCTTACGTTGTTCTGCAAAATTTAATTTATGTCTACTAAAATATCTGGAGTGCACGCACAAGATACAGGATACCTATGCCCAGCTTGTCGTAAATGCCAATTCTGTAACTGTTGACACAGCCATGGTCCGTGTGCCTTGAACATTCTAAAGAAGGTATAAAGAAAAATAATGCGTACTTAATGGCTGCGATTACATTGAGAGTCAATCGATTCACATTCCAAAGCAGACGACATCATTTACGCACCTCTCAAAACAGCGAAAACCAGTTTACAATTTTCACAAATTTTCTACAGCTTAATGCAAATACCGATGGAACGGATGATTTACTTCGGTTTTCGTTCATTATCACTTACTTCTTTAAATTTAACGCAGTACCAAAAGTGTTCCAGTTACTCCAAACTAGCAAATTTTCGAATGCTTATACTGGCATTCTTCCTCAGGCTTGGGCAATGAGACGCACACACACCAACTGTCCTACTTCCACATCGAACGCGATGATTCCC
>JAHWFP010075513.1:0-13293 GCA_023313725.1 Lithobius niger
GCGAATTCAGAGGTTTTCCACGTCGGGAAAGCGATGAAGTGAGAGATAAGGTCGCCATGTTGGTTCGTCTGCTCGAAGAGAAATATTTACCAGGCGTGATCAATCCATTGTCCAAAAATCCGCGAGGAGTGGCCAACCAGAATCTAAAATAGTATAGGTTCTTTGTGTTTTGTAAAGATATCGAACTTCAGGTGACAATTTAGGTCTATTTTAAAAGACCAGTAAACTAACCTATTCGAAAATAAACCCAGTGTTGCATCGTTTCATTTGGCCTGTACAAGTGCAAACTCTTTTACTATGAAGCGGTATTCTCCAGATCTCAGAAAATTGTAAAGTCTACACAAATCGATCTAAATAATAAAAATGAGACTACTCGTGCATTATGTTTCCATCGAGCAATTTAGCGAAAGACGAGTGTGGTGTAAAGTCAACGTCAGTAACACGCAATACACACAAACCCAGTCCCGTTTATCTACCTGCAGTTTGACCTTAATCGCGAACAATACACTTGGTTCACTAAACTGATAGATGGAATAGAAAGCTACGGATCAACATGAATCGGGAATGAGCCTACAGCAAAAACATGTACAGGAAGTAATGTAATACCATAATCCATGGGTTCAGTGTGTCATCTTTATGGCCATGGATGTGTGGCCATTTCTTCGACAACGGTGTGGCAGTTAGAATCGGAGACGTGTTACTCATAAAGAAACAGCTGCAGTGACTACCTAGTCGCAACCGGTCTTCTGTGCACTACCGCCATTTCTGCCACTTTCGAACATATTAAGGCACACACATGTATCGCACATTGCAACAGCAATCTCTATTATATAATCTACAAGCAGTAACAGCTATTGTCGGTTAAAAATGTGTTGCTTTTAAGCCTTATTTTACCTGGCGTTTTAATAGTAGCTTATGGAGGATTGGATTGGACAGCAAGTCTGTTCATTTATGCAACACGGTGTGCCGCCTGGCACACAGTTAGTGTTGCCGAACACCCCCACGTATATAAAGCAGTGGTAGCAAGCAAAGCGGCGGGAAATAGAAATACAAATAGCGATTGACGTACACGAAGCACTACCCCCCCCCCCCAAAAAAAAAAAACTCAAAGAAGTTAAGCAACTTGAGCGTCATAGCGTGATTTGAAAGCGTTGAATGAAGGAGCGCAAACAACAGATTGAAGGGAGGGTGTTCCCGGGTTGAACAACCCTTTCCATGAAAAGGAGAAATCGTAGTTTAGTCTGAGAGACAGTGCCAGAAATACGGAGAGGGTGGCCACGAGTGAAGTTGAAATTTGGAATGAGGGAAAGAACAGGGTCCACATCAGGGAGATTATGAATAAATTGGTAGGTATATCATGTAGCCACGTTGAAAATGATCATGAATGGAGGAAAGCCCAAGTTTACGTAGGAGGTCGGAATAGGTACGGAACGAATAGTGTGACACTATTTAGTAAGGCGACGTTGGCAATTTTCAAGACGATTAAGTGAGTAAAGATTGTAGGGCTGACAAATTTGGTAGCAGTAACCAAAAACTGGGAGGAGAAAGGTTTTGTATAAATCAGCAAACAGGGAGGGTGGATGGGTGGAAAAACCCTTCATTATAAAATCGGCTTTACGAAAGACTTTGGAGATGACTTTTCCAGTGTGAAGATTGTAATTTAGAGCGTTATCAATAAGATACCAAGATCAGGATGATTAGCAACAGGAGTGATAGGCTTGCCAGAAAGATAGTAAGGGAAGTGTGGATTATTATTCCCAAGGTAAAGGACGTGACATTTACCAGTACGACAAAGGAGGGAATTGGTAGTAGCCCAGTGCACAACACGTTGGATGTCGTCTTGAAGCAATTTGCAAGAAACAGAGTCAGAAAAAATTTGCAAGTCATCGGCATAGCAGGCATTAGGAGAACGAATAACAGAAGGCAAGTAAGAGATTAAAATATTGAACAGGAGGGGACCAAGAACGGAACCTTGAGGAACACCAGAGGTTACGCGAAGCCAAGGAGCGAACGACCCACGAAGGACGACCCGTTGCCACCTAAGGAGTAGGTAGGAATTAAGCCAGGAAATAATGCCAGGAGAAAAACCGAAAGTAGTAAGTTTGGATAAAAGCTTAGCATGTGAGACAGTGTCGAAAGCTTTACTGAAATCAAAGAAAAAAGGTCACATGGTAAACCAACGTCAATAAGTTTGGTAATGGGATCATACGGGGAGAGAAGATTGGTGAGGCAAGAACGTTTAAGAAGGAAACATGTTGGGTGGCCGGAAGAATTTTGAGTTGAGAACATTCATCAAAAGATCAGAGTAGATTAATCGTTCAAGGATTTTTGAAATGGACGAGAGGAGACTTATAGGTCTGTAATTAGTAACAAGAAAAGGGGAACCCGATTTATGAATTGGAGTGACGTGAGCATCCTTCCATCATGAAGGAAAGGTACTAGAAAAGATGGAATTGGAGAAAATGTGAAACGAGGGGGTGGAAAGAGAAAAGGCACAATTACGAAGAAAAATCGGAGGAATTTTATCAGGACCTGAAGAAAAGTCTCCTTTAAGGGACGGGAGAGAGGAAAGAACATCGGTCACACTGAAATGAACGACGCCAGCTGCAGGTGAACTAGGATTGTGAGAAGAAGCAGGAAGGAAAGTTGTGGGAAAAATGATCTAGCTTGGAACCAATGGTAACATCATCAAGAGAGAAAATATTGTCATCATTTCTAATACAGCTTAAGGGGACAGTTTTGTTATCATTTTAAGGTAAGAAAACAGTAATTTGGTGTTGCTTTTGGAACGTTGAATAAGGTTGTTTTCAAATGAAGTTTTAGCAAGTTTGATTTGCTAGACAGCATTCTCTCTTGCAGCGAGGGAGTTTGCCATGTTAGGTGGAGACGGAAAGGAACGAAGCAGACGATACGGACGCTTTTTTTGTTTTGTTTTGTTTAAGGAAGCACAAAGTTCAGGTGTGGACCATGATGGTCGGGAGGAAGAAGGCTTCTTGGCCACAGGGATGAAACGGGAGACAATGGCTTGAAGGAAGGCGGTAAATATTTGAACGAGTGAGTCACCGTCAAGATCGGCAAGTTCAATAGAGCAATCAATGCAGGAAATAATGTGGTTAATAAGCGTGTAGTCAGCTGAGTAAAAGTTGTAAGAAGGAGAGGGACTGGCTTTGGTAGGAAAGTCAATATCAAGTGAAAAAGTGAGGACATCATGATCGCTACGCCCAAAGGCAGGTGAGTGAGTGAGTGATTAAGGAGAGGTTGAGAGAAGGAGAACAGATAAGCAAATCCAGTAAACTTGACCACTAGTTTGAACGATGGCGAGTAGGTTTTGTAGCGTGTTGTACAAGATTATGGTCTTGGATAAAGTATAGAAACTCAAGACTGGCACCTGGATTAAGTTCGGAGGTTGTGGCACTAAGCCAATTGATATTAGGCAAGTTGAAATCCCCCATACAGAAGAAAGGGCACGTTGGGTTGGTAGGCACAGCGTTGTTAAGCAAGGAAAGAAAACATGGCCATTGTGTGGGGAAACCTTTTACTGGAGTTGTGTAGGCGCAACCGGTAGTAATATTGCCGGGTGAAGAAATGATGATCGAGCACCACAGAGATTTCCCATTCACCGAGGGAGTCGGAGAAAGAGCCACTGAGTTAAGACGGAATATTGCTTTTAATGTAAATGAACACACCTCCGTGACCGCTGAGTAGCGGTCACTGCAGTAGGCAGTCTAGCCATTAAGATTAATAGTTGAGTCCGGGATAGCTGAAGTGAGCTGAATTCGTTATTATCAAGAGAAAGTTGGGAGGTGGCAAGTTTAAGTTCATCATGCTTGTTGAAGAGGCCCATAGCATTAAAATACAGCCACGAAAGGCTGTGAACAAGAGTTTGGACGGCAGTTGTAGTGATGAATGAACGTTACGTCTTGGAAGCCTCCTCCAGAAATGAGCTATGATGGCTGCTGCAACAACTAGCGACACTTGCATTGTCATTAATGGACTGCTTCTCGCTATCTTCTTGGGTGGTAATCTGAGTTGGGACTTTGCCTTGCAGACTTTTGTTTTTTCGATAAGTGATATTGTCAGTGGGAAAAGACTGTGGCGACTTAGAGTGGCCGTTTCCTTGATGCTGCGGAGAGGGGGAGCATATTGGTCTGACTGCCTGAATTTTGGTTGCGTTGAATGTTATTTAGAGAGACCTAGTAGGTTTAGGCCTGCACAAAAAATGTAAAATTTTGGCGTCAGGGGGCCATATATTGGAGCACATGATAATGTCAGTATTTGATTCTGCAGTTATAACACAGAAAGATGAATAAGTGGGATACCTTGTGCGAAGTTGAAAACAACCGACAGTAAAACCAAAAGAATTACGAACGAGTTTAACAATTGATTCAGCTGTAGTGTTGGGGTAACGCCCACCAACAAAAATGTTAACAGTTGGATTTGTTGAGTGAGAAGTTGATGCGGACACGTTGAGATTAATTTCAGGCCTTGCTAGAGGTTTAATCTAAAGTTTATTTGCGTATGTGAGTGGAGTTTCAACCGGGCTACAGGTTGTTTTAGTTTTCTGTAGTCAGCTTTGGAATAGTAAGTGCGGAAACCCGATTCTTTGTTATAAAGGGGTTCGAAGAAGACTGTGACGCGGCGACTGACGCCATCTGTCGAGGTGGAGAAAGACTAAGAAGGTAGTCATTTTGCGAAACCGAAACAAGAGGGGCTGGAGGCTCTGTACGCTGAGGAATAATGCAAGGAGGAAGATTGAGTGTTGGTTTGTCCGGTTTGGTTTCCCGCACCAAAAAATTCATGGGAATTCGATATATCAGTAAAGCATTAGATTTCGGTGGTTCATTTGCTTCAACAAATGAGCCATCGTTAAAAAGTGTTTCACTTCTGGGGACATCATTACTAAAGTTTGGGCTTTTAAAGTTTTTGTGCGCCTAATTCTCGAATATGCAGCTCCAGTTCGGTCTCCGTATTTGGCACGATATATTGACCAGCTCGAGGCTGTCCAGCACAGATTCATGAAAAGCCTTCCGGGATTGAGAGATATTATTTATCATGACAGACTTGAAAGGCTCGGCCTGGAACTTTTGGAGTTGCGTAGAATAAGATTTGATTTATTTCTGACATTTAATATTTTGCGTAACCTTATTTCCAGAGCTTTTCTGTTCTTCGATTTTGTAACTTGCTCAATTGGTACGCGTGGTCATGACTGGAAACTTATTGTCCCAACCTCTTGTCTTGACTGTCGCCGAAATTTTTTTGCGGTACAGATTGTCTCAATCTGGAATGCCCTTGGGTCCAGCACGGTGAATGCACCTACTGTCCAGGCCGTCTGCAGATTATTGACAGCTGAACCAGTTCACACTTTTTTTAAAACGCCCATTGCCAGAAAGTTTTTCAATTTTGAATTTTTAGGATTTTAGGTTTTAAATTTTTTGTTTTTAATTTTTTAATTTTAATTTTTTATTTTAATTTAAATTTTATAATTTTGATTGCCCAGGAACTGAGTAAGTGGCTCTACAGCCCTTCCGCCTTCTTTCCACACATTGGTGGTACATTTTATTATTATTATTATTATTATTATTATTATTATTATTATTATTGTGATATATATAAAGTGATACTAGTGATATATATAAAGAAAACAGAATTTTAAAATTAATAGAATTGAGAAACTACACCGTAATTACAAAGAACTATTATTCTAATGCTTACAAACAACATAACATGCATAACTCCAATTATTTACGAAAAAATAAACAAATTTTTACAACACCAAGAATAATAATAAATAAATAAATAAATAATAATTCGTTGCGGGAGCAACAGGACACGAAAGGACAATGAAGTCACTGACAGCGAGCCTAGTAAAACAGCGTTCAATTAAGGGAAAAAATAGAAAAAGAAACAAAACATGAGTCGAGAAATGGGCAACACCAGGACTATAGCGCGACACCGAGGTAATTACAAAATTGTATAAAGCATGGCAAATTTTTATGTTGCCAATTGTCAACTGTTGGAAGCACAGGAAGCCATAACACACTAGTTACGAAATAAAATTAAAACCAACATGGTTTACGTTTCAAGAACCTCGACAGATTTTGGTTGTTTAATTCCGCACGAAATTTATCAATGGTAGCAGAGGAGACAGCAGACTCGGGCAGAGCATTCCAAACCTCAACCACACGATGCGAAAAGAAGTTTACACGACAGTTTAAGTGTGCTGGTTGACTTCTGAGTTTAAGTGAATGGCCGCGTGTTAAGCACATATTATTGTGCTCAAAAAAAGGAACTGCTAGAGGAAGTTTGTCATGGATAATTTTAAAAGTCAAAATCAGATCCGTCTTCAGGCGTCGAAGTTCAAGTAATTCCAATCTTGCAGACCGTAAGCGCTCAATGTAGGTGAGATTTCGTAATCCTGGTAAGGACTTCGTAAATCTCCGCTGGACAGATTCAACTCTGTCGATGTCCTGCAGCAAGTAAGGCGACCAAACCGGGCTTGCATATTCCAGGATAGGACGCACAAAAACTTTGAAGGCCCAAACTTTGGTTTTAAGGTCGCAAGCAGAAAAACAGCGGTTTACAATAGCCAAGCGTTTAAATGCTGTTGCAGTGATTTGGGAACAATGATGACTAAACTTTAAGTCCCTGCAAAACCAGACGCCGAGATCCTTAACAGAATTTACATCTGGTAGAGCATTTTCGTCCAAAATATAAGTCATATTAAAGTTAGTGCGACCGACGTGTAATGTACAACATTTAGGAATAGAAAGAGGCAGTTGCCATTTTTTTGCCCAATCTGCAACTGAAGCAATTTCGCAGCAGATATTTTCACAGTCTGTCCCAACAATGGCGGAGTCTAGTTTAAGATCATCTGCGAACTTTGACAAAGAGGTACCTTTCAGGTTACATGTAAGATCATTCAGATATATCACAAACAAAAGCGGTCCCAAGACTGAGCCCTGGGGGACGCCACTGGTAACAGACCTCATGGAAGAATAAGAATTTGAAATTCGAACACATTGGGTTCGATCGCTAATGAAAGATGAAATCCACCGCAAAAGTTTACAGTTAAAACCTGAGTTTTTAAGTTTGAATAATAATTTAGAGTGTACCACGGATTCAAACGCCTTGCTGAAATCGAAATAGATGATGTCTGACGGTACACCAATATCCATGGCAGAGGTCCACCTGTCGAGGCAAAGTAAGAGCTGCAAAGTAGTTGACCGGCCTGGCAGAAAGCCAAATTGATCGGGTAGGATTAAGTCAACAGACTCAATATAAGCAAGCATGCAATCTCGGATAAGCGTTTCCATTAACTTGCATGGTACAACTGTGAGAGCGATTGGACGATAATTCTTAGGATCAGATGCATCTCCCTTCTTAAAAACAGGTGTGATAACCGCAGTTTTCCAGACTGGTGGAAGTATGCCTTCCATAAAAGAGGATGAGAAGATAAAAGATAAGGGGTAACTTATTTCATTACTAATTTGTTTATAGAAATAGGCGGAAAACCCCTCGGGACCAACAGCATGACTAGGTTTCATTTTGTCGAGGGTACGCTTTACAGAGTATGGAGTGAAACCGATATTAAAAGAGGGGTTTAGAGTATCCTCAAGATCAAGTGATGGAGACACATCATTGTTGTCAACTTGTCCGTTTGACACGAACAGTTGGTTAAGAATATCTGCTTTTTCGCCGTTATGTGTTTTATAGTCACCACCAATTTTGATAGGGGGAAAGTCCCGAGCACTACATGTTTTCTCACGATAAAGGCGGAAAAGGGCTGAAAGTGTTCCCTCTTTAATAGCAGCGGATGTATATTCACTATGCCAATTAGCTACAGCGGATGCATATATTTTGCGGTAATTATTATAGGAGTGTAGATTTTCCATAGTTGGCGTTCTTTTGTAGGCATGCCACAGTTTTAATTTGTGGTGGCTAAGTTTGGAGATATTTCGTGGAAGTTTGTAACCAGGTTTCTTAGTTTGACTTGGAACCGATCTACACTGATTCACTTCCTCCTGGAGGGTTTCAAAAAATAGGTCCCAAGCCAAGATTGTGCTCGAGGCAGCCATCTCCATGAGACCACGCCAGTCAACACCCGCAAGTCTATGTCTGAGGTGGTTAAAGTCAATCTTACCAGTTTTACTGGCTTCACTCGTGGAGGCTGGATAGGGTGATTGCACATCAAAAGAAACCATGCAGTGATCACTTGTACCCAAATGATCAATCACTTTGGTGCCAATGACAAGTCTGTCGTTATCAGTAAGAACAATGTCGAGGATATTTTCTCCTCGAGTAGGTTCCCTGACGAGCTGGCAAAGGCCTAGCTCAATGACAACGTCAAGGAAACAACGATGATGCCTGTCAGCAGCACACAGCAAGTCCCAATTAATGGTAGAAAGATTGAGGTCTCCTAGAACCAAGTTAGAACAAAGAGGATTTATGCAGGATTTTACGAAAATGCATGTGTTTGCCACAAGTTGCTCATCTCTACCATTTGGAATGTAGCAGAGTATAATATTTAATTTATGTAAAGGCATTAATAAACAAATTGCTTCAGTATGTTCGGAGACCCTAACACTTATCATGTTTAAGCCTAAGCGATAAACAACCAAAATGCCGCCTGCTCTAGAACCACGATCGCGACGGATCACAGTGTATGGGTAGTTTCCTGTGATCATAGAATCCGTGATGCTTTCATTTAACCAAGTTTCCACCACGAACAGAATGTCATAACTATTAGTAGCCAGTGTTGCCCAGAAGCTCCCCATGTTACATATAAGACTGCGAGCATTGATCAAAATACAACGGAGGTAGGCATTTGTGCTTGTAATAAATGGTAGATGGGATGAAAGGCCAGAGTTCCCACTTAAGAATTCTCGTTTTCCTGATTAAAGTGGACTAGATGGAGTGTATGTTGTAGCACATTTTTCCCTTTTCTGGTTAGATGCAGGCCGTCTCTAGAAAACATAGTGTGGTCCGAACACAGTTCACTGTCGATCGAGACGAAGTTGAAGTGTGACACAATGCACTGCTGACGTAGTAGCATGTTTGTTAGAACAATATCCCGGTCAGTTTCACGGTGGAGCAGCCCAAGGCGAGGGAACAATCCAACGAAGGAGATCCTTGATTCTGGTCTAAGGTCGCGAATGTGCTCCCCGAGTTTCGTAAGTTTCTCCACGATAGATTTTGGAGTATCAATAGTGATGTTGTTCGTGCCACCGCATATGATGAAGGATGCTCCCTGGTCTGATTTCTGGACGATTGAAGTCAGTTTAGATGACAAATATTCGACCGTAGCACCAGGAAAAGTCAAAGTCAATGAGCCTTTATTTGTATTCCCTCTTAAGCCTCTGCTGTGAGAGTCCCCTATGATGATTGATTGTTCATTTTGTAGATTAAGGGTTGACGATTTGTTAATGCTATTCAGCGGTTCACGTGGGCAAGTGTTAGCAAGGCTTTGATTGTTTACCCGAAGTCGGTTCTTATCGTTACACAGCAACGTTACGTTCTTGAAGTTTAGCGTTGTGTCATTTGAAGAACCAGTGGCGTCTTTCTGTGGTATCACAGTATCTTCATTTTTTCGTGTTTTTCGCCTAGTAACATTCGGTGGCAGAGAGCTCGAGGGAAAGTCAAGTAAGCTCGTATTTACTTTGTGCAAGGTCTGTGAGAGGTTATGTGGGGGATTACGTAATGCAGGTTGATGCGTACGATGGTTGGACTTCCGTCTTGTGGAACCTAGAGAGGTTTCATTCCGAGTGGAAGTAACGAATATGGTAAAAGAAACAAGCAGTGGTACATACCACACATTTTCAATAAATTAGATAGAAATTTGATGAACTATCAGAGTATAAAAGAACTAAAAAAACCATTGATTGAAAGGTTAATAATGAAATAATGCAAAAAATGATTCTATTATTACTATATTGTTTATTCTTTTTTTCCGCATTGTTTTGTATTTGGGTATTTCAGATAAATAATGTATATATAAAAGTTAATAAGATTGTTTTTGTTTAATATAATGTTTAATGAAAATATTTCTATCATGTATCACCAATGGTGAAGTGTTGAATATGTATGAATGTTCGTTGAAAAAGATAGTATTTGAATCTCACACAAACTATCAATGATAGTTTCGAGGATTACGATGCATCCCCGTATTGTAATTGTAATAAAGATTATTATTATTATTATTATGGGATGCCATTCGACCAGGATAACACACGAAAGTGCTCCAGATATCTTCAGTCATTTTGATGAAAAAAGGTGGTATTGAGATACGGAAATTTACTGAGCAGTAAGTAAGCATCTGGAGAACACACTGTGCAATTTTTGTGATCTGTATTGAAGAAGAAGTACTAGTTTGAGGCTTATATGTTTGAGGGGGAAATTGTGATCTGGTGTTGTAGGAAACATGGAAGCAAGAAAAACGTTTGTGTTCGAAAATGCGTTCACAAATAAAACTAGTGCACTGATTTCAACCCAGAGCCTATTCTGGTCTAAAACTAAGTGAACTTAAAAAAAAAAAAAAATGCAGAATTGTGGCAAATGCAACAAAAAACTATCAACCCAAGGTGACTTTGCAACCTGTTGTGGAGGTTGCCATGTAAATTTACATTATTCATGTGCAGGCCTTAGAGAAAACACCTGGAAACAAAAATCTGCAGCTATTAAAAAAATATGGAAGTGTGAACTGTGTAGAAGTAAACAACCAAGCAAATCAGTACGAGTAAAAAAGATGAGTCAAATGAAACACAGCCATCGGTCACTAATGAGAGAGATGAAGAAAACAATGCAGAACATCAAGAAGAAGTACAAACACATGAAAATTCAGAAATAACAGACAAAATACATCAAGAATACCAAGGAAGTGATGAAGAAAAAATAAATACTGAGTCCGAGGAAGAGATACTTGATGAAGTGGTGGTCCAAGAAGACAATGTGAATGAAATTCTACAAAGAATGGAAAGTAAAATAAACATACTACTAAAGTTGGAAAAAAAAGTTGATAGTGTCATTAAATCTATGGCATTTATAAATAAAGAATATGAAGAAATCAAGAAAGAAAATAACGAAATAAAAAGTAAGATGGTAGAGATGGAAAACCGACTGCAGAAATTAGAAGATAGCCAGCAACAATGTAAAGAAATGAAAGAAAAGTTAAACCAGATGGAAATAGAACAACATATGAGCAGCAGCAAAATGATAGAAATCGAAATATTGAAATTTTTGGAGTAGACTCATGCCCAAATGAAGACTTGAAAGACATCATTAGTAGAATTGCTAGGAAATTTGATATAAAAAATTACGAAGAAATACAGGTAGCCAAGGCTCACAGAATACTAGTGAGAAATCCAGATAAGAGTGAACCGATTGTAATTCAGTTTAAGTACAGAGAGAACAGAGATGAATGGATACAACACAGAAAGAAAATTGTGACAAATGATGCAACTTTTTCAAATGGAAATAGGAAACGCATATACATAAATGAACATCTTACCCCATACAACAAAAAACTTTTCTGGCTTACAAAAGATTATGCAAAACTAAAAGAGTACAAATATGTGTGGATCAAAAATGGTAAAATTGCAATGCGGAAAAATGAAGATGATAAACAAGTGCGTATTATTAGAAGTGAAAATGATTTGATTTAATGGCCTTACAATGTGAACCTATTAATTTAATTGCTGAAAGGAGTTGTGATCTAAAAGGCTTACTCCAAGCTGACTTTCCTAAAATAGGTAAACAATTAAGGTTATTGCATGTAAATATTCGTAATATACGGAAAAATTGGGAAGCTTTAAAGTATGAAATAGAACAAATGAATGTATGTTGGGATATCATTATGATTACAGAAATTAGCATCAAAATAGAAGAAACATCACTGTACTAAATTAAAAATTACGATTCACATTGGGTAACTAGAGAAAATACAGTAATGGGCGGAGGCCTGGCAATTTTTGTTAAAAATGAAATACAAAATTGTTCCTTGGCATTAAAATTAGATGAAAACGATGCTCTTGAACTACAAGTAAAGTGGAACGAAGAAACCTATATAATTGTATTAATATACAAACAGCCAAAAACAAATGTAAATTTATTTATTAAGGCACTATCAGAACAGTTATATGGCTATGATAAAACCAAGAATGTAATAATCATGGGGGATTTAAATTTAGACATCATGGAAACAAATGAAACTATTACCCTCCAACCCAAAAACGTCTATGGGAAAGAAAAGTACCAAAATGTATTGGTAAAATTTGGTTTTGAGCCTAGGATAAATACAACAACACGACAGGAAATTGGAAACAATGTCATAACGAAATCATGTATTGATAATGTATACATTAGAACATTTTATGATAATATAGGTATTACAATCCAGGAAAAGGTAGCTGACCATTACATGACAGCACTTATAATTGACAGTCATAGAAAATTGAACTTTAAAAAAACTGTCAAACATTAAACTAAATTAAATGATAAAAAAATAATATATGAACTAAACAACGTAAACTGGGATTTTTTAAAGGATATTAAGTGTCCGATTGAAATGTACAATAATATTGAACACAAAATATTAAAAATATATGAAAAAATACTAAAAAAATTGATAATTGTAAGTCAAACCACATCCGGAAAAACTACATTACTGAAACAACAGTTAATTTAATAAATCAGAAAAACGACTTATGGCAGAAATTAAAGAAAAATTAAAGTGACGAGACCTTACTTTCAAAATATAGAAAACTAAAAAATCATTGTAATAGGGCAATAAAACAAGACAAACAAAACTATTTCTCGAAAGTAATTGAAGATGATAAAGATAAAAGGAAAATGTGGGAACAGATAAATGAACTCACAAGTAAAGAAAAATGTAACATAGATGATTTTATTAAGAAATCTTTTGCACATGTACCAATAGAACAAACTTGTAATGAATTTAATAAATGTTTCGTAAATCAAGCAAGTACTCTTAAAGGGAAATATAGTAGGAAAACAGACAAAGGCAACATGGGAAAAGAGAAAACTGGAAAAATATATAAAGATAACATGAGCATAGAGATGGCAACGAAAGAAGACATTAAAATAATCTGGAAAACAATTAAGATAAAAAAATCAGTCGGGTTAGATGGTATACAACTGAAACATTTAAATGTTGAAAATTCCTGTAACTTCCTCATACCATTAATTAATTGTATCATCGAAACGGAAATATGGCCAGAAAAGCTCAAGACTCAACTCTTAAGACCAATTTATAAAAAAGGAACGAAAAATGATTATAAT
>JAHWFP010075513.1:13393-33719 GCA_023313725.1 Lithobius niger
CAATTAAATTACAGGAAGTTACTACAAAACATAATATAATAACTAGGAATCAATTTGGTTTTCAAAAAAATAGGGGAACATGTGAATCTTTAAATATATTAAATGATAAAATTTCTAAAGCGTTAAATGATGGTAAATTTATGGGGATCATTCTTATAGACTTATAGAAAGCATTTGATACGATAAACAGGAAAACATTAATAAATAAAATGAGGAACATAGGGATAAGAGGAAAAATATTAAATATACTTGTTAACTACTTAAATTATAGAACAAGCTGTGTAAAAATTGATAAAATTATAAGCAATACTATAGAATGTGATGACGGTGTGCCACAGGGTTCGATACTGGGGCCTATTTTATTTCTAATATATATAAATGACATAGATCAAAAAATTGAGAAAGATAATATACAGATATTTGCTGATGATGTTGTTCTTATGGCAATTCATGTTAATTATGAAGTAATGATGCAGACATTACAAGAACAGTTTAATATTATTACTGAGTGGTGTGTGGAAAATGAGGTTTTTATTAGTGAAAATAAAACAGTATTCATGAATATAAAGACACCTCATACAAGAATAAAGTCAGAAAAAAATATTTTCTTAAATTCAAACCTAAGAACTCTAAAATTAAAAGAAGTTATGCAGGCAAAATATTTGGGACTTACACTAGATACAAATTGCAAATATAATGATCATATCGACTTAATAATTAAAAAACTTAGAGGTATTATGCCTAAATTATACTTTTTAAAAGATATTTTAAACTTAAAAAACAGACAGGCAATTTATTATGCTTGGGTTGAATCTCATCTTAGGTATGGAATAGAAAATTATGGATTTGCTGCTGAACACCTAATAGAACGATTACAAAAAATACAAAATAAAATAATTAAAATATTATTTAAACAAAACACAGACATTCATACCGAAGATATTTATAAAAAAATGGGTATCCTAAAAATTATTGACTTAAGGAATTACGTTATTATTTAAAAAAATTATTTTTTAATATTTAATACTATTGATAAATCAACAATAAATGAACGAAGGAAAACACTTTAATTAAGAGTACCCCTTTTTCGAAATAATTATCGCAGGAAGATTAGTACATATTATATACCCCATTTATTTAATCTACTCCAAAAAAAATTGTTTTTCATTACAGGGTATAATGTATTAAAAAAGGAATTAAAAAAATGGTTAATTGGTGAATTATAATATGTGATGCCATAATGATAGTGGGTTCAAATGACTTCTAAAATATTATTTACAGGTGATTTGCTTTTCTAAATATATTATTTTTGTATAACTATTGAAGCTATAATACTTGTTACATATGTATATTAATATAGATGTATCAATTAGTAATTTAAGTATTAATTGTTTTAAAAAAAAAGTGTTCGCTCTGAAATTACATTGATATTGTTGCTGTAAAATCGGAAATCTTTCTGTTAAAATGTATGTAACCTTAATTTTCTTTTTCTTTGTTCAATTGTTTTGAATTTGTTCTAAATTTGTTAAATTTGTTAAATTTGTTCAAAAACACTCTTGTGACGTTTTATTATTGTGACCGATGAATTTACTTAAGTTTCATTTTGTCAGATCGATAAATTCTGTGTATTTGTTGAACTAAATGTAATGAACCACCATGCACAAGTACCCAGGTACTTCATGGAGGTTCTTTCTTTGCACCATAATAAATTTATTAAAAAAAAAAATTAGCAATAATAGCAATATGACAGAAATAGAAACTTAGAAATTAATCAAGAAGATGAGCTACCAAATGAGAATATGAGAGATCTAATCACACGACTTGCAGAAAATTTTAATATTAGACATTACAAACCTGAACAAATAGAAACTGCTCACAGACTTCCTACTAGAAACAAAGATAGAGGAAAAGGCATAATAATACAATTCAGACATAGAGACTTCAGGATGGAGTGGATTGACAACAGACAGAAAACCATTACAAACGATGACTTATATAGAAACAGAAACAGGAAAAGAATTTTCTTAAATGAGAATATGACCCCCTTTTACAAAGACTTGTTTTGGAAAACGAAAAACTTTGCCAAGGATACTAACATAAAATATGTTTGGTTTAGTAATGGTAAGATCTGTATGCGTATCGATGAAAATGATAGCAGAGTTAGGAAGGTACATTCCGAATTTGATTAATGTACTCCACAAAATTCATAAATAATGTGTGTCCAAATTTTGAAACTTTAACTGCCCTATACAGAAATGTAGGGAATTGTAGTCATAAAATAAGTTTACTTCATGTTAATATAAGAAGTTTAAGAAAACATTGGGATACTTTACAAATTACCCTCTAAACTTAAAATTATTGTTGGGATATAATAGTTTTAACTGAGATAAACATAAAAAAAGAAGAACTGGAAATTTACAATATTGACGGATATTCAAATGTCTCCTTAACACGAGAAGAAACAAAAAGACGTGGTGGTATAATGATTTTCTATAAGAACAATGTACAAAACATTAACATAAAGCATATTAAACTCGGTGGTACACCGTAAATTGCTTCTTAAGATTGATGGTTGTGGAATTATTGGAAACCTTAGGGCTTGGCTTGCAGCTTTTTTGGCTAACCGAACCCAAAGAGTGATTGTTGAAAAATCTTCGTCATCCTGGGTTCAGGTCCCGTGTGGGGTCCCACAGGGGTCTGTTTTGGGGCTACTTCTTTTCCTGGTTTACATCAATGATCTCCAGTTTCCTTCTGATGACTGCTTTGGTTTTAAATTTGCAGACGATTTGAAGATTGGTGCGGAGATTCTCTCTCCCTCTTGCTCCCCTGGTCTGGAAGCTCAGATTCTTCATGTCGTAGATTGTTCCAAGACCTGGCAAATGCTGCTTTCAGTTCAGAAATGCTGCACCTTCCATGTTGGGACTCCAAATAGCGGTAACCTCTATTCTCTGGATCAGTCTCCACTTCCTTCCACCACTGAAATGTGTGACCTTGGTGTTTGGTTTTCCAGTAACCTGAAACCATCCATCCACTGCAGGAAAATCTGTGCCTTAGCTTATTCTAGATCAGCCATTGTACATCGTTGTTTTATATCTGGAGATATCTCTACTAAGGTCTGGGCGTTTAAGGTCTTTGTACGTCCTATACTTGAATATGCCACTCCAGTTTGGTCCCCTTACCTGGTTAGTGACATCGACCGTATTGAGAAAGTCCAGTGCCGGTTTACTAAAAGCCTACCAGGGTTTAGAAACCTTGGGTGTAGAGAACGTTTGCTCAGAACTGGCCTGGAATTGTTGGAGATCCGTCGACTTTGGTTTGATCTAATCTTGGTCTTTAAAATTCTTAGAGGCCTTATCAGCATTGACCTCCCATTCTTTGATTTTGCACCTCGTTTGAGATGCACCCGAAGTCATGAATGGAAACTAGTTTTCCCCATCTCACATTTGAACTGTCGTCGTAACTTCTTTTCAGTCCGGGTTGTTCCGAACTGGAATGGTCTTAGCAAGGACACGGTTGGATCTTCCAGCCTTGCCGGGTTTCGCCGACTTCTCCGTAACGAACCCCTTGAGAGGCATCTGAAACGCCCTTTATGAATACTTAACTTTTTTTTTTATAACCTTTTCACCATTTCGTAGTCTTAGGAGCAGTGTTAGTGGGTCCACCCCCTTCTGTCACCCTTCCACGTCTGTGGTAAATTTATTTATTTATTTATTTATTTTAATATGGAAATTACATCTAAAATACAAAAAAATTATAAATACAACACAAACCAAAAAAATAAACATCTAACAAAAAAACCAGAGAAGGGTAGAAAACAATGAATAACTTTGAAACTTTGAAACTTATTAATAAACTGCCAATGAGCCAGGATCCGTGGCACGCGATTTGTAGCCCAGTCGGCCTTGGCTTGAAGAAGCCATTCCCTTTCCAGCACGCGATTGTACTGTTATTGAGCCAGGAGGTTAGGCATGCGTTTTGTACACAGTCGGGCTTGGCTTGAAAGAGCTATCGCCTTTCTGGCATGCACCTAAACAGGCAATAATGAGCCAGGAGGCGAGACACGGGATTTCTTCCCCAGTCGGCCTTGGCTTGAAGCAGCATTATCCATCCACGCTGCAAGGCCGTTTCAACGCTGTAGCACGCGAGTTGCTGCATGCTTGAACTAAAATGCTTTTTAATTTTATCATTCATACTCCTTGTGCCGCTCTTGGTTATATAAATTATTTTTTATTCAAATAAATTTTGCAGACTTTACATGGGTTTCCTTGTTTCACAAATTTTAAGAATTTCTACTTAAACCCATCTCCTTCCCCGCTACGTGTGATGCTTTGAAACAGCAACCACATGTCGCCTATAATTTTTGGCTAATATAAAAGATTTCGTGCAAGGCGAAATTGTACCTAGAAACTATTCGTTTTTACCGCTATTAGGCTGGACTAATAGCTGAGTAGACCACCAGCTAATATCACACTGTTGATCGAACGTCGATGTTTTACAAATGCAAACGTGGAAACATTTTTGACCCTTTTGTTATCAATATATTTTGTTTAAATAGGCCTAATTTACCATTAATCTTTTCGTAGCTTTACGTAATTTCATTTAAATGTAAAGCTAAATAGGTAGTTTGTATTTGAAATTTCCAAAATGCAACTCCAACAGTCGTCCCTTAGCAAGCTGCACGTGCTCATTCTTGAATGACGGCTGTTAGCATTGCCAGCCGCAATCCTACTGACAACACTACTGGACCACGCGCCTCCTATGTGCGCAACAATTGTGGACCATCTGCACAGCAGGAAGATGTGATAATCCGAAACTAACAATCAACTTCGAAAAATTCGTTCCAACAATGGTCCAAAGGGTTTTTTTCGCTTTTTTCGAGGGGAAAAATGTTACCTAGAACTACGAAAATATGCCTACGCGAAATCTGGTTTAATTTCCTGTCTTTTGACACCTTTCTCATATTTTTAGCCCACCTACTTTAAGAGGAGAAGAGGTACATATATATATATATATATATATATATACCGACCGTAAGTTTTTTATGATTAAGACCAGCGGAGTCGCTCGCTTCGCTCGCTCATTCCGCCGCGTCTCGCTGCGCTCAAGGAGATTTCTTGTTGCCATTTCTTGTTGTATGGTACTGACACACACTCCCAGCAAAAGTTATCAAACAAATGTTCAAGGAAGTGATCCAAATATTGTGCGCATTTTTCCACAACAGGTTAAATATTTATCCTACAACTTGCTACGAGTGTTTAAGAAAAAGTGCTGTTTCTGATGACAAACGCTGATTTTCGTTCGCTTCGCTCACTCAATCAGCGCAACCTCAGTAACGTGACCACCACCACAGCCGAGCTCCATGAACCACACATCAACAGAAACGCCACGGTTTAAACGCAAGTTAGGCCTACACTAGACACTAACTCGTTCCTAAACCTGTTCGTGTTTCAGCACAAATAAGGAGGGAACCAGCTGATGATTTTCCGTAAACACTAATGCTCGAATATTGCCGGTTGAAATGATACAGATGCAGATGTAATAATATTCTTGGCACCCTTTACTTGTGTCAGTATACTTTCTACGCGTAATTTAGTACGCTTCGCTCATTCTGCCGTGTCTCATTGCTCTCGAGGAGATTTCTGGTTGCAATACTTACGAAGACGGGCAATTCCACACCAAAAACAAACAGTCAAGCACCAGTTTCATTTTCACTACTGAATAAATATTTAGCCTACTACTTAATTACTGTATTTAGGAAAAAGTGCTGTTTCTGATGACAAACGCTGATTATCGTTTGCTTCGCTCACTCAATCAGCGCACACATTTCCTCGGAAACGTGACTGAATCATTGCAACACCGAGAACCACACATCACTTGAAATTTGTGTTAGTACTACACTTTACATGGGCTTTTTTGTTTCACTTTTCTAAGAAATTTTTTCTTTACGTCCTGCTCAGTGAAGATTTTTCTATCGGTTCGTTATCACTTCACTTTCTGATGACCCCTCACTTGGTGAAACAGCTGCAGAAATCAAGTGAAAACGCTACGGTTCCAATGATCTTTTATCCAACGTAGAAAGTTGTTCATTTGCACTACTGAATAAATATTTAGCTTACTACTGTTTCTAATGACAAACCCTGGTTTTTGTTCACTTCGTTCATTCAATCGTCGCAAACATATACACAGAAACGCGAATGAATCAATGTAACCACCAAGAACCACACACGACTTGGCGAAAACATCTGCAGAAATCAAGTGAAAACGCCACGGCATGTATATAAATTAGGCTGATAAACAAGGACACATGACACTAACTCTTACCGAAATAAGGAGGGAACTAGTAAAAAGTAAAGATAGTAAGTAAAGATATTTATTTCCATAAGAGGAAAATGGAAAACAGGAAGGGACTGTTAGGTTCCGCTAACACCTGTCCAGCATTAAAAGAATAATATTCATACATTAGATAAAAGAGAAATAAGATACATACAACCAATTATATGACTAAAATAGGAGCAATTGTAATATACATAAAGATATTTTTAAAAAATATTAAAAGCAAAAACATATTAAAAATATTTAAAAATATTAAAAACAAAGCATATTAAAAGCATTTTGAAAATATTAAAAAGAAAAAGTATTAAAAACATTTAAAAATATTAAAAACAAAAACATATTAAAAACATTTTAAAAATCTTGCAAGATCAGTCGTTTTAAGAAGTTGTCTGAAAATACGTAAGTTCGCAGAATCCACCACTTCCGATGATATTCCAGCAGTACACCACACGATTAGAGAAAAAATATTTTCTACAGTCTCTTTTTATAGGCGCAACCATCAGTTTAAGTGCGTGTCCCCTAGTATAGCTATTGCCACGAACCACAAAGAGAAGATTTTGGTCAAAATCAACAAATCCCCGTAGGATGGAGAATGTTAGGCATAAATCTGGGTGCAATCGCCGCAGCTCGAGAGACTCGAGACCCAGCTTACTAAGACGCATTGCGTAAGGCAAATTGTAGTATCCCGGAAGATATTTCGTGAACGAACGCTGTACAGATTCAATATGTTTGATGTCTTTAAGATGATATGGAGACCAGACTGGGCTGGCATATTCGAGAATAGGTCGCACATAGGTTTTAAAGGCTTTAATTAGAGTAGGCACGTAACGAGAGATAAAGCATCTTCTCACCACAAAACTAATTCGTTTTGCCCTGCTAACTAGCTGATTACACTTATTTGAAAAACTAAGGTTTGATGAGAAGTAGACACCAAGATCCTTAATACTTTTCTCGGCCTTTAAGGCATGATTTTTATGTAAGTAAGCATGATTTCTATTATTATTACCAAGATGGAACACAAGACATTTGCTATCATTAATAGGGAGCTGCCACTTAGCTGACCATTGGAAAATGGATTCCAGTGATGCCTGAAGCAGTGCATGGTCATTAGAATCAGTAATGGGTCGATACATCTTGCTATCATCTGCGAATTTTGGCAATTTAACATTTATTGAGTTAGACGACAGGTCAGAAATGTAAGTAATAAACAATAATGGGCCCAATACTGATCCCTGTGGGACACCGCTGGTTACTGGTAAGGAAGAAGATATGGTGGTTCCCAATTTTACTGCTTGAGTTCTGTTCCTAAGAAAATCCTCAAGCCACTGAAAAATTTTTCCGCTGATACCCATGTTAGATAACTTTACTAGAAGTTTGGCATGTGTCACGGAATCAAAGGCTTTGGCGAAATCAATACATAAAACGTCAACAGGTTTACCGTCTTCCATTGAAAGCGTCCAGTCATTAAGACAGGTTAAGAGCTGAAGGGTCGTCGAACGACCAGGAAGAAAGCCGTACTGGTCATCTGGTATAAGATTAAATGAATATAAGTGGTTTAGAAGACCATTCCGTATAATCCGCTCAAGGATTCTACATGGAACACACGTGAGCGAAATCGGCCGATAATTTATCGGCTCAGCCGTATTACCCTTCTTGAAAATAGGCACAACATTTGCGTGCCTCCAACTGTTAGGTACAGTACCCGTGTCTAATGATCTTTCAAGGATATGAAACAAGGGTCGATACAGTTGATGAGCAAGTTTCTTGTAAAAAGTTGACGAGAATCCATCTGGGCAGATAGCCGTACTGTTTTTTAATTTATTGAGATGTTGTAAAATGGTTTCTGGTGTAAAATTGACATTTTCAAGTTTATTTATTATATTAATATTAGTATTTGAGTTATTCCACGGCTGCCCAGGAACAGGGACGTCTAAGTCCAACTGGTTTTCGTTATGATCATTGCTAATGAAGTTGTTACAGAACGTATGGTTTAAGGCATTAGCCTTCTCAACTTGAGTCGTTAATACTTTATTATTGTAGTGCAATGGTGGGATTGATTTAGTTGTCTTCGTTTTCTGTCTGAAAAATTTGTAGAGGGAACCCATGGTACCCACACTTAAAATTTGTTGCTCAGACGTTATTTGGTGCATCTTGCATAGCTGTTTTAAATTATAGCTGCAGGTCTTGTACAATTCCAAATTTATCGGAGATCGGTTCGATTTCAGCCGTCTCCATAGGGACCTTTTTTTGCCATTTGCTTTTTAATAGAACTAGGGATCTTAGTTCTAGAATTTTTTGATTTAATATGGTATTCCGTAGATCCGTAGCCAGAGTTGTTAAAATGACCATGAAAGAATTCCACAAGGATTCAACTGTGGTAAGCCCATCAAAAAGTGAATTCCAACAGACGTTTTTTAATTTCGCGAACTGGGTGATGGCCTTACGTAAAAACTGATGCTCGAATATTGTTGTTTACGACGTAGACGTAAAAGTATTCCTGGCACCCTTTTCTGGTGTCAATATATTTTCTATACGTAATTTAGTATTTAGCATTTAATTTTTTTCTGTCTTTGTGTTGCTGCTAAAGGATTATTCTCTTGTCCTAGATTTGTCAGTTATTATAGAATCGGTGAATGAATCCAATTTCAAAACGGGTAATAAAATAGTACTGCGAAAAGCTACGCGTCTTTACTGATTGTTACTGAGAACAACAATTTAGTGACTCGCTCCTCGTTGGTCCGTTGATTGATGGACGTTCCAGATAATATCGAAAAAAAATTGGCAACTATCATGACGTCATGTATTGTTGAGGCATTGTTGAGTGATTGTTGCCGATTGTTGAAAAGGGTCATTTTTCGTTAATTTCGGTCATTTAGGACCCAGCTCGGACTTTGAAAATACGCCTACACAACGAACGGGTTAATTTGCTTTCTTTTGACAAACTTCTCATATTTGTAGCCATCTACTTCCAGAGGAGAAGATGATCATCCCCAACCAACCAGCCAACCAACCAACCAACCAAGCACCCAACCAAGCATAAACTGCATCTTTTTAATGAGGAGAGACTAGCGGAGTCGCTCGCTTCGCTCGCTCATTCCGCCGCGTCTCGCTGCGCTCGAGGAGATTTCTTGTTGCAACTCAAATGGTGCTGACAGACACTCTCAGCAAAAATTATCAAACAAATGTTCAAGGAAGTGATCCGAATAATGTGCGCGTTTTTCTTACAAATGATAAACTAAACTAAAAATGATCAAATAAGTTCAATGTATCAGTAGTGTTTTACGTGTTTTTTTTTTATCCAACGTAGTAAGTCAGTCATTTCCACTACCGAATAAATATTCATCCTACAACTTACTAAAATGTTTAAGAAAAAGTGCTGTTTCTGATGACAAACACTGATTTTCGTTTGATTCGCTCACTCAATCAGCGCAACCTCAGAAATGTAAACAACACCACAGCCGACCACCATGAACCACACATCAACAGAACACGACACGGTTTTTACTTTAAACAAAACTGTAATGTTAACATTCAGTATCCATACCTGTCAAACTTTGGGGCTGGGGCCAATGACCTTTTATCCAACGTAGAAAATCGGTCATTTTAACTATGAATAAATATTTATTAAATATTAATTTACTAACTCTTATTAAATATTACTTACTAAATGTATGTCGGAAATGTATGTATGTGTGTTTCCGATGACGAACACTGATTTCGTTCGCTTCGCTCACTCAATCAGCGCAAACATTACCTCAGAATCGTGGCTGGAATCAATATAACCACTAAGAACCACACATCACTTGAAATGTTTGGCAGCACTACGCTTTACATGGGTTTTGAATAGGCTTTACATGGGTTTCGCTTCACTCACTCAATCAGCGCAACCTACCCTGCTATTTAATTACTGTATTTAGGAAAAAGTGCTGTTCTGACAACAAACGCTGATCATCGTTCGCTTCGCTCACTCAATCAGCGCACACATTTCCTCAAAAGTGATCCAGATAATGTGCGCATTTTTCCACTACAGGATAAATATTTTGCCTACAACTTACTAAGAGTGTTTAAGAAAAAGTGCTGTCTCTGATGACAAACGCTGATTTTCGTTCCCTTCGCTCACTCAATCAGCGCAACCTACCCTACTACTTAACTACTGTATTTAGGAAAAAGTGCTGTTCTGATGACAAACGCTGATTTTCGTTCGCTTCACTCACTCAATCAGCGCACCCTACCCTACTACTTAGTTACTGTGTTTAAGAAAAAGTGCTGTTCTGATAACAAACGCTGATCATCGTTCGCTTCGCTACTCAATCAGCACACACATTTCCTCAGAAACGTGACTGAATCATTGTTAACACCGAGAACCTCACATCACATGTAATTTGTGTTAGTACTACACTTTACATGGGCATTTTTGTTTCACTTTTTTTAAGATTTTTTTTTCTTTACGTCCTGCTCAGTGAAGATTTTTCCATCGGTTACGAGCTATTATAGGCACTGTTGAGGAATGGCACTCGGCGTGTCGCCGCAGTCGCCGTGAGGAGGTGGTGATGGCCCGTTTGCGCATTGGTCACACTCGACTTACTCACTGTTTCCTTTTGCGGGGGGTTGACCCTCCTGAATGTTATTGGTGTCGGCGGCCACTTACGGTCCGGCACTTCTTTGTTGATTGTTGCCATCTTGATGGTTTTCGTCGTCGTTTCCATCTTCCGCATGACATTGTGCGTCAATTGGGCGATAAGTCTGTTCTCCTGTCCGGTGTTTTTCAATTTTTGCAGGAGGTACAGATGTATGACAAGATTTAGATTAGGGGTTTGAATAATATCTCTGTAATGTGTGGTGCAGTAGCAACCCGGACCACTGCACTGTGACTGAGGTTGGCGCTAATGACCAAGCTGTCGACGCGCCATTAAGCCTCATATCCCCCCCCCCCATCGGTTCCTTATCACTTCACTTTTTGATGACCCCTCACTAGGTGAAACAGCTGCAGAAATCAGGTGAAAACGCCACGGTTCCAATGATCTTTTATTCAACATAGAAAGTCGTTCATTTGCACTACAGTATAAATATTTAGCTTACTACTGTTTCTGATGACAAACGATGATTTTCGTTCGCTTCGCTCACTCAATCATCGCAAACACTTCTTCAGGAACGTGACTAAATCAATGTAACCACCAAGAACCACACATGACTTGGCGAAAACAGCTGCAGAAATCACGTGAAAACGCCACAGCTTGAATGCAAATTAGGCCTACACAAGACACTAACTCTTATCCAAAGCTGCTCGTGTTTTAACACAAATATGGAGAGAACTGGCTGATGGCCTTACGTAAAAACTAACGCTCGAATATTGTTGTTTAAAATTATACAAACGCACACGTAAAAGTATTCCTGGCACCCTTTCTGGTGTCAATATATTTTGTATACGTAATTTAGTATTTAGCATTTAATCTTTTTCTGTCTTTGTGTTGCTGCTAAACGATTATTCTCTTGTCCTAGATTTGTCAGTTATTATAGAATCGGTGAATGACTCCAATTTCAAAACGGGTAATAAAATAGTACTGCGAAAAGCTACGCGTCTTTACTGATTGTTACTGAGAACAACAATTTAGTGACTCGCTCCTCGTTGACGCCAGACTATTGTTGATGGACGTTCCAGAAAAAAATGTGGCAACAATCATGACGTCATGTATTGTTGAGGCATTGTTGGGTGATTGTTGCTGATTGTTGCAAATGGTCATTTTTCGTTAATTCGGTCATTTAGGACCCAGCTCGGACTTTGAAAATACGCCTACACAACGAACGGGTTAATTTGCTTTCTTTTGACAAACTTCTCATATTTGTAGCCATCTATTTTCAAAGGAGAAGATGATCATCCCCAACCAACCAACCAACCAACCAAGCACCCAAGCAACCAAGCATAAACGGCATATTTTTAACGAGGAGAGATTACGAATCAGTGGTTGAAAAAATTAGTTTGAAATATGTAATGTTGAAACAAACTTTGAAAGAAATGGATAAGCAAGCAGGTAATGTTAATAAAAATGGAACGTCTACGGGAATAATTGATTTTGATAAAATTGAAATAAAAATACTTTAAAAGAAATAAAGGCTAAAAAAGCAATGGGTTTTGATGGGGTTTCGATGAAACATTTAAGGGAAACAGAAGAAGAAACATCCCTTTTTTTTAGAAAAATTAATTAACAGTATACTAAAAAAAGAAAAATGGCCAGAGAATTGTAAAATACAAGTAATAAGACGAATTTACAAAAAAAGGAAAAAAGAATCAATTTAATAACTATAGACCTATATCTTTATTACCAGCTATTGATAAAATCATTGAAAAACTATTTAACAACAAAATAACCAATTATTTAGGGAAAAATGAGATACTAAGTAAAAATCAGTATGGATTTACAAAAAATAAAAATACAACTGATGCTCCCTGTACATTAAATGACTTGGTATCTGAAGCTTTGAACATTGGTAAATATGTAGGAATAGCATTTATTGATCTACAAAAGGCATTTGACACGGTAAATCATGACAAATTATTACAAAAATGTAACATGTTTGGTTTAAGAGGGAAAATGGGGAACATCATTTAAAGCTACATGAGAAATAGAAAATTTTGCACTAGAATTAAAAATATGCATAGTAACCTTTCTAATATGAAGATTGGTGTTCCACAGGGATCAAACCTTGGAACAATTTAATTTTTAATATACATTAACGAAATAGAAAAAATTCTTGAATATACAAAAATGGTTCTTTTTGCAGATGATATAGCAATTGTATCAATTCAGTATAATAAAAGAATTATGGTAAAACACTTACAAAGTGATCTAAATAAAGTACAAAATTGGCTTTTAGAAAATGAATTATTTATTAATGAAGAAAAAACTGTTTGGATGGAGATAAATTGCTCATATGATTAATGAAATAAAGAGAAGATTTTTTTCATACCGAAAAATGTTTCATAAACAACACAGCAACGGATGTAACATTGTGCAACAAGACATGTATAGAAATTAAGAAAGTTAATTCTTTCAAATAGCTTGGAATAAATTTAGATGATAGTTGGAACTTTAATAATTACATAACTATATTAATAAAAAAAAATAAGAAGCATGTTACCAAAATTATATAATTAAAAGATATACTTAGTAAAAAAATCTATTAACAATTTATTATGCATGGATTGATTCACACTTGAGATATGAGATTGAGGTTTATTGGAAATTGTAAATATATGATGGATAAATTATAAAGTATACAAAATAAAGCAGAGAAAATACCTTTCAAAAAAATAAATTCAGAGGAAAAAATAAAGGAATTGCTTGTAAGGAATAAAATTTTTATAATATTTTTTTTCAAAAAAAGCATTTTACAAAAGATGATAAACGCTAAGTCGTTAAATAGAAAGAATAAAAGAAAATTTACATTACCGAAAATTGGAAATGCATACGGCAAAAAAAATTCGGACTATTACATTGCAAATACATTTAATAACTTGGACGAAGATTTTGATAGGTGTAGTACGTTTAGAGAATTAAGTAGAATAACAAAAAAAACCATTAATGATAAATGAAGATTGATTTAAGGAAGGGGTATTTTAAGATACTAACTGGGGAATTGAGATTGCACATACAAAGACTTAGATGCCCTTCGTGCATCTCCTTTTGTAAAATAGGTTTTGGCTTTTGTTTTCGTATTAATTTATATTAATTGTATTAATCATCATTTTATGTATCGTATGTATAGAATAGATTTGTGGTGTTGCTGTTGCTGTAACATAAAATGAAGTAAGCATTATTATTATAAAAAAAGAAAACATTATTATTATTATTATTATTATAACAATGGGAATCGGAGTATTATTTTCGGTGAACGTTCAAGTTGTGCTAAAACAGTTTTGGCAACAGGAAGTGACGACACAAGCTGGCGGCCACCTTCATTGGGTCATGTCGACTCGAGTTCGGGATCAAAAATAGGCTCAGTGAGAGATTGCAGGGGTGAAGAACCGGTTTGTAGTCTAACCAATGAGGGGACAGCTGCTGTGAGTTTCTTGACAGATGATTCAAGCAAGGAATGCCGCTGCAAAACATGTGTGACGACGGATTTCTAAGCATCAAACAGTCGGCAACAGGTAAGCATTGGTCGCAGAAATAGGTGAGATTCTTGTATTTGTCAATGCAGTCAATAACAGTTTGAGTAACACTTACATTCGGCGTGAAAACTAAAGCAGCACAGGTTGCAAACAACGGTTGTGGTCGGGTGGTAGACATCAATAGTGTAAATCGGGCAGGAGCTCAGACTGATGCGACCGCACTCCATGACAATAGCCATGAGAGACGCAATGGAGAAACGTCATAATATAATGCTGTTGATGAAGCCAGTATAGCAATTCCCAACGTGATTTTAATCTTAAATTTTTCACTTTTGAGGCTTAATTTTTTTTTACTTGGCGTTTTAATTTCGTAAGTGGTGGCTAACGGCGAATTTGGTTCGAGAGTTAGTCTAGTCATCCAAGCAACATGGTGTCGAGGCGTTAAATAAAGCGTGACGTTAACGAAATCCTTTAGTTTTTACGAATTGCATGTCATTCTTACAATTTAAATTCAACGATAAAATGTAATTATTTCAGATTAGGCTTCAATTAATTTGTGATTAAGTAAATGCACAAATTCACTCCTGACAGTGACGAAAAACCACAAGAGCATCATCTACATGAACACACGATATTATTTTCACGTATATATAATCGTCATGGATCACTAACTTTTAGATTAGCGATTTCTGTTGCAGTACATGCCGGATGTGTGACTGATAGTTACGTTGGTGGCAACTTAAATGTTCACAGCAGTGGCGTCAATTATTGTTTAAATCTATCAATTCAGATGATCGTTTTATTCTTTAAAAGCTTCCTATCACAGAAATTGTTACAAATAATATCAGAATTATATTGGCGGCATCGGGCGAAGATACCAGCGCAACCAGCGAGGCGAACGACCACTTACGAAAATATTAACAAATTAGCAAAAATGTGAAAACTACGGTGATGGCGTCGAAAAAAGAAAACTTAAAAAAAAACTGAAATTAAGACTTTTAGTTGTAATTTTATAGGAAAGATGTCTCAAACAATTTTTGTGTCGAGTATTCAAGCTGTTATACTCGGACTCGGTTCGTGCATGGGCTAACCTAACTGTAAAGTTCGATTACAATAAGTGAGGTAAATGTGACAATTTTTAACCGATTTTGACATTCACTAGTGCGACTAGGAGTTGGATTTGTGATTTATGGTCGATCGACGTCGCACTTAGACTGGTTAAATTTGGTTAAAACGGAAATAAATACGTCCAGGCTGGAAATCAGTTGCATCTGGAGTTTATTTTTTTGGCATGGTTGGATGAAGGAAGTAAGAAGGCTTGCCACGACTTACAGCATTTCGGTGGTGGATGTTATCGAACGTTCGCCTGTAAACCTTTTAGACTTTCCTTCAGAATTATTGTATTCCTAATTTTAAATAGGCCCGACCTGCATAAGGCCAGAAGAGCAGACCTTAAATCGGTCCGCGTTGGTCGAGCAAAAGTAGAGAAGAGAGAAAAGAACCAAAGGAAAGCCTAGCACGAGAATTTAGGTTCACCCGTGCGTGGGAAGCCTTTCACACTATTTTATATACAATATTTAACATGGCATTATATTGCATAGCAAATTCTTATATAAAGAAAGAGGCCACAATATTCCACTGATCGCCCCAGGGGCCCAGTGCAGCGGGGAGTGCCTGAGGAACCTGAGGGCACAAGGACATCAGACGCTAGACAAGCCTAAGGGGTCAAGTTGATAAACGTCAGGACGATGGGGATGATAATATGAGGGTCCCATGTCCCAACGAACCAAGGCCCATCGTTTAACGGCGGCAGGAGGTAAGCTCTGCCCAAGGCCAACAGGCAAATTGTGGACTGGCAAGTTCCGTCACTCTATCACTATACCAAATTTATCGTGTCTAAGATAGTTTTCCAGTGGTATGGATTAAAAGTCTGTTGCTTGCGACGTTTCGATTTTATGTTGTTAAAATTAGATCACCTTACCCTTACAGTCAATTAACCTGCAGTTTATTCTCACAGCTTCAAAGTCGGCTCGAAACGATTCGCAGTAAAATAATTTATGCTAGCATACCCCAATATAAATTAGACAAAAAGTAACTGATCTTAGTAAGCACACAGTAAGTGTCACTAACTAATTTTAAGTTACATTAGTGAATATGACAAAGGCCTAAAAATGAACATAAAATATAAATTAAAAATAAATTTCAACACACCGCTTGCAATAGGCACTAAGCCCCTTTTGATCGTTTTTTGAGTGCAAGAAACTTCTTAGGGATGTACAGTACTGCTACGAACTACACCTCAGCGACGCCTCAACGTTGATACTAAAAATTATCGAAATGTTCAATATCGATAAAGGAGCAATGGTGTAGTAGCACTTTCATGATCACCATTTTCTTTGGTTGAAATAACGAGTTATACTAACTATGTTATCTTTCCGTGGTTTTTAATTAGTCTTACAGGTTTTAACGCAATTTCTTTTGCATGCTGCTTGACAAACGAAACGAAACAAACGAAACTGATTTTCGCCTTTATTACTTATTGGTGACAAGTAAGCAGTACGGTAACAAGTTATATATGTTTAATCTGTTTGTTTGCACTCGCTGCTCACAAAACCATTCGCTGTAGAATTTTCAATTTGCTTACAGCTAATCACAGACACACGCAATGGTGTGTGCAATCGCTCGAAGAAATTGTCCCAATTTTAAATATCTTTACGAGCCAGAGATACGTTAATGCCGACATTGGAAATGCCATAGGTGTATTTAGCTCTTAAAAGAGACTTGACGTACAATTTCATGAATTATAAAATTGGGTACTAATGACCTAATTTTTCTTGGCACGGTGATAACTCTCAATTGCAGCATCGAACAAATGTTCAATTAAACACAAATTCCCATTTGCCCCATTTTTCCAAATCGACTCTCGTGATATATTGTCTCAACATGACTTTGGGGATCGGTATTCGCTAAACGTGGTGACATGGTATTTACTAAACGTGGTGCGTGGTGACATCGTTGCTACATTAAATTATACTGGTAAAAATAATTAAAATCATTTCTGAATTAACAGAACGTGGTGGGGAGGGGAATAGAAAAGCCTTTCATGCCGTCCTGGTCGCAGCTTAACTCTCTTACTTTGCCCCAAGTCATCCCTAAAAAAAGAAAATTGCCAGATGTTGGCCATATTACTGATACTGTAAATTAAAAACTGATGCAGTCACAAAGGATGCGTAGCTTTTTTGCGAGAAGAACTTTTTTGGTAAGAATGTTACAAATTTTAAGTAAAACCTTATTTTTGGGCTAGTTGTTAAAGTTTCATAATCTGTTCGTATGTATTTTGCAGTTTTTGTGCTTTTTCGTTCATATGCTTATTATGTGGGTGTTTGCTTATATCTTATGAACAGGAGTTTGTAGCACTAATTGAGCGAAAGGTTTTACTAAAGACACAGTTGTTTCATACAATTTCAATGAATATTGTTGCAAACGTTCGCCAGGCTTACTGATAGTGATTTGTAGTTTCATTTACACTTGCCCATTTTAAAAATCAGGAACACTTACCACGTTGCAAATAATATTCTTCTCGTTCGTCGCCTAAATCATCTAAAGAAAAAAATAGAAAAAAAAAAGTATAGATAGATTTCAGACAATCGCCGAAAATGTGATATGCTCAGCCAAGCACATCAGTGCTACTGTATATTAAAGATACGGAGCAAACCCTCCTCTTTATGCAAGCGTGGCTGAGGAGTGGTTGAGCTTTATAGTTGCCCGAGGAAAGAGAATTGGTTAATGACTGGTCGAAGACTGGAAAGCCCCTGTTGAGTGAGACTACTAAACTCCGTCAGCAGCTATAGGATCTATTCTGGTCTATTTTGGACGTTACTTCGGTCCTCTTCAATGATCACATGTTCCCGGATTGGTCCCTGGTTTCGCCCCTCCCTTTACTAGACTTTTTTCTCTTTCAGAAACGTCCAGGAATGTTCAAATATAACTCGGTTCATGTACATAAGCAGTATGCTTCAGATGACATAAGGCCCCAACATTTGTTTTAATGAACGATTATGGTCCTGATGGGCATCCGGCAACAAATCAATTTGTTGGTTTTTTTTTTTATTTCAACTGTGGCAAGTATTAACGTGTCTTGTGTTTGTGTTGTCAGTTTTACGGAACGAAGGACTTGCATGCAACTCAAGGAAATTGCTTGTTCAACTCTTCACAGCAGTGAGGAAACACGTACCTTTTCTGTCCTGGTAAAATATGGTTCGTATTTTTCTACTTTTAAAAGTATTTAAAAATTTAGGTCTAGGCACGTAAAACTCGCTGTTGATTTGGGTTAGGTTAGGAAATACCACAGCCACTCATCTTGAGGAGCAACTTTCGATGTACAACCGATTCAAAGGCTTTTTTTTAATCAAAATATATGGAGTCGGATGGAACTCCCACATCAAGGGCGCTAGGCAGTGAGCAATTGATTAGTAGAATGTCTGGACGGGAGAAAACCGAACTGGTTCTGACTAATAACACTGTACGTATTGAAGAATGGAATATAGACTCGTGAAGATGTGTATAGGCAATGGTCAAATTATTGAATTGTGAAAAACAAAATAAATAATATTAATATGCGCATAAACTCGATTAAAATTTAACTTAATTAAGCAAACGAAACACGGGAAAAAGTGCATAGTTACAACATTCCATCAATACTAAATCAGCTTCCTTAAAGACTTCAGAAATTTTACAATCAAATAAAATTCAAAACTAAAACATTTTTATTTAATAGACAGTCGAATAATTAAAACATACATGGATTAATTCAAATTAAGATTGTGTATACAGATAAAAATGAGAGGTCTGCACCAAACGGGTTTAAAGTGGTTTATGTTTTCAAGAGGATTTTGATAAATTTCGTATTGACCTTTAGATGGTAATTTGTTACTATTTTAGTGGATCTTATTTCGATATTTTACTGGATTTGTTGCTATGTTTACTAAAAGGATAACAGTGTGGTAATCAACTAGTTATAGTTGTAGCTGGTACAAGCTAGTAAGGTATTCCTTCGTACCAACTTTATTAAGTACGTAAAGAATAAATCTAATAGTAATAAAAACAGTATTTTGGCGGCCCTCCTGCCTGGCAGGCTGAAATTTGTGTCTATTGCCTGGAGGAAACATACATTACCTGTGTTTATTTACATTGTTTTGGATGACACGTCTGGCTGCGACGATGGGTGCCAGACTTTGTAATTCGTTTTCTTGTTTCGTCATGTTCCTGAAGTAGTGGTTGGTGAAGACGGATTGGTTTTTCTATGAGGTGGCTTCCATGACGTACGGTATAGTGATGTTGTTATGGAGGGTGCAGGATGCCGAACGCCCTTAGCTCATGCGCCGCTGTCCTTATGTTGATGTCGGGGTGGTCTTTCCAGCTGTCTTCATAGGCGTTGTTGATAACTGATTTTATCCATGAGGCGATCATCGCAGCTGATGTCATGCCAAAGGAGGTCGCAAAGGGAAGGAAAAGTTGATTTCGTCCCTTGCGAAGTTCAAGGTTTTCTGTCTTTTTGATGTACAGTAGCGCAGAGCACGTACTGGGCAGAGTGCTGTCAGGTTCGATGCCAGTGATGTTCTTGGGTGCGGGTTTTAACAGTTTATTGTGAAGCCTCGCTGGTTTTTGGTTTTTGACTTGGAAGGTAGTTCACGGATTGAGTTGAATTGCCGGGAAATCTTTGTGGAAAAGCGATGTGATGGAGAAGGCTTGGATTCTGCTTCAGTCTTGGTTTGTGGCAAGAATGGTGAGGTTTTGTTCTCTTTATCCGGGAGTAGGGGTCAGTGTGCTGAAGTGATCCCTGAGATGCTCTCATGGGGGAATCCAGGGCGATAGAAAGGTCCC
>JAHWFP010075514.1:0-33160 GCA_023313725.1 Lithobius niger
TGCTACAGTATATATTTCGGATGTTTGCATTAAATTGTCACTCTACCGAGCATATTAAACCCACACAACCTAGAGTCAAAATATTACAGAATCAAACATGTAACATACTGGCAGGCAGTACAGCTATGGAGAAACACTGGCTTTCATCAAAATGAATCGATACACAATAACTATTTTTACACTGTTTCTGGTGTTTGGCTGTTTCTACTGTTTCCAGTATACATTTTAAAACCTAGAATGCTAGATTCTTAAAATAACATTGCTGAAATATTAATCTTCACGTAGGCTATCTATTTTGAATTAGGTACTAAAATGAGGTTAGGATAACTTTTATCAAATCAAATAGATGTATAGTATTTATCATTGTTTTAGGAGAACGTGAAAATATCCATGGCGGTGAGTAATTGTGCATTAATCAAAGAATTTTTGAGGGGTTGGGTAATCAAAATCATTCATGATTTTATGACTTTTCTTAAGTTCAATGAATAATGCTAAATGTGATAAAGATCAGCTTGTTTTGTGGTGTACTTGTGTCTGTTGTTATTTCCTCAATGTTATGTTGCTCGTCTTCTGACATTTTTATATGTGAGTTATGGAACAAAAGTATTTAGTTATCTAGAATTTAGTTTCGTTAACGTGATTGGGTGTTATCTGTATGTGCTCAAACGTTTTTCGTTCTTAACGAAACTTGAGATTAGTAGCATTGTATGCTTTAAGCCGTCTTACGCCAAAATACTACACAATGCATTGTAAATATTCACTAAACCACTGTAGGGGTGTTTGTTTTCAGGTTTTCTGTATCTCCAAAATAAAAAATTAAAATTCTGGACATCGATAAATTCCACTTCCTTGCAGATCATTAAGCAGCCATAAAGTAACCCTTCAAAAATATAAATGAATATAACAGTAATATCAAAATATTTTTTTAATTGTAAAATATAAACCTCACGCTACACCTCGCCTTATCAAGCATTCATATTGACAGTGACTTTACTAGCCATCTTAGAAAATCAAAGATAACCTTCCAAAGATAACCTGATCATTTGAAGATGACGTTCATTCGACTATTTGCCTTATCCCTTTCCTATCAAAGTAATTATTAATGCTCTAAATATTTCCTAACAATGAAAAATTCTACTCAAGTGCAATTAGCCTTTTAAATCTTACAGTAGTAATTTAATGTGTTATAAATTCCAGGCAAGAATTAAGAGATTTATATTTAGCAAGGAGTTTTTCATAATATGGATGCTATATAAAAAATACTAAGCAATTATAAAGTTTTCATTTTATCCTATTAAATAATGTGAATTTATTTCTTGACATTTTCTTCTGTTGTTTTTGTTTATTGCTTTAACAAATAAAAATCTTTGTTAAAGTCCAAAAGCAACGTAAATAGATTTGCTTCTGTATTTATATAACTGTGGTTGATCCGTCCACTTTCCGTTCTGTTTAATTCCTATTTCTTGTTTAATTTGCTGTTCCATTCGTATCACTTAGTGTGCAGCGTGGGAAATAAGCGTTCTCCAGTGGCGATTGGAAAGTTTATGTTTATAAGTATATTTGAACGTGTTAAATGTTGCCTGTATAAGTTTCCTTTTGGCCACGTCAGAAAGGCTCAACAGTGTTACCTCAGCCTTTGGTTTCAAAGGTCTTTGGTTCTATTCCCAGCTCAGGCAGGCTGACACAAATCTAAAAGGCAACTTAATTGGTTTGCATCTGTATTTATTCAACTCTTGTTTAGCCGTCAGCTTTCCGTCCTGTTTAATCTCTATTCCATGTTCGATTTGTGTGTTCTTTTAGTTTCACTTGGTGTGTGGCGCACCAAAGAAGCGTACCACCAGTGGTGATTGGAGGTGTTTGTTTTTTGTATATATGCACGTATTGAACGCTGCCTAATTATATTTCCTTTTGGCCGTGTCAGTATGGCTCAGCAGTAGGACCTCGGCCTTGGGTTTCAAAGGTCGTGGGTTCGATCCCTTGCCCAGGCAGTCTGACATATAAGTCCAAAAGGCAACATAAATCGTTTTGCATCAGTATTTGCTTAACTGTTTTTAAGCAGTCGGCTTATCGTTCTGTTTAATATCCATAAATGATATAAAGTTAAATTAGAAACAAGTCATCAACGAAAATCATATGCCATAAATAACGTTGCATATTTCATTAACTAAAATTTATGCACTTATGCTTCAGTAACGATATGTGACCTTGCTTCGAACTGATGAACCAATCCATCACCAGATCACCCCCATGCTTCCTATACCGACATGGCACCTTTTCCACTGGCATAAAGATAACTCATTGAAAGATTCATTAAGGTCACAATCATGATCGGGAATCCGCTTGGAATGCAGGTCACGTAATTTGCTTAAAACGTAAGTGCAGAACGTAGGGTTACTGTAGAGTGTAATTTATAGTGTATTATTTTTGCTGATGACTTAATTCCAATTTACTTTTATATTGTGTTGGTAATTTATGCCTTAATGTTAGGTTACAGTACTGCAGTATTCTTCTGTAACTAAAAGAATTTATTACATTGAAATTTGGTTAGGCAAATTAGTTGGAGTTTTTCGTTTGTGGTCAACAGATTTTGTACCTATGGCATATTTCTGTATTCCCACTAATTGTAAATGAGGAAACTGTGGTATTGAATCATTAGTTCAGTAATGCAGCACATATTCCTCGTGTTTGCCTCAAAACAGTCGATCTACTATACATTTCATTAACCAGAGAAAACAAGATTCTATAAATCATGTTACTGGCAATATTAATCAGCAGTCATCCTTCTGTAATTCATTACTACAATGTGGAAAGCCGTACTTTTATCAAAGTAAATTGATATAAAATATTTTTCATTGTTTGAGGACGGGATGATACCCATGATAGTGAGTAATTAAACAATACTTTTATAATATTTTTGTATGATTGCTGAAAGGCTCGAGGATTTTCTGATCACAGATGATTTAAATTAATAATGATAACTGTGGTAAAGATAAACTTATTCTGATATAATTGAGCAGCTTCATTTGCAACTGAAATAGAGAGTATGACGGTTGATGTGTAGTGGATATCCAAATGTAAATGAGTTGAATCTTTATTATCTTTATCTTCATTGCACAGACTAAAAAGAAAACGATATAAATTCTCTATTAAAAATACAAATGAATATAAATGCAATGTGCACACAATTTTTAATTATAAAGTATTAATCTAACGGTTCCACTTCGACTCATCAAGCCTCCACAGGTACGTGAACAAAACCAACCTCCGAAATACAAAATGCTAAATGGCCATTTAAAATGAAGAATTGCGTAAATATGAACGAGATCGAAACGTCATAATTATGTTTGGACGGTGTGTTTATATTTCTTTATTATAAATTTCGTGACGTGCTAAACAACATCCACCAAAGTTAAACTCTGATCGTGTCTAAACTTTTAATCATGTTACAATGGAGTATTATTGTCATTCCCATTACCATCTATGCTCATTTTCACAAACCTTGTACTCTCACACCATGTAGCCTGAAAGGTAGGTTATATTTTGACACATGAGTTAGAGCCCCACCACCCAAAAGAGGAAGAATCTACACATCTTATGTGGGAGGTCGAGTGACTGTTAAGGGGTGACATCATCAAGTGATTGAGTTGGGTTCAGCAGGCACGGAACCTGAATCATTTGGAATTTGCACATAATTTTGGTTTTACACCAAGTTGAATTTACCTGAATTTGGAAGAATTTACATTCTCCCACTTGTTGGGATGATGTCACACATGGGGATGACTTCACACGAAGTCGATGCCATCACTTACAGCTGTGCATCCGATGGTGTTACATGGTGTTACAACGGGAACACTTGTTATTATTTGTTCTTGTCATGCAGATCTTGCAAAAGCTATGTAAACATAGATAAACTCTACCAACTAAGGGTCAGCAACAAATTTGGACACTCAATGTCTGAATGGACTTGTGTTTTATTTAGGTGTGAACTGGATGGTTAATACAATTGATATATACCTGTATTTCGTTGATTACAGAGTATGCAGTAAATATGCCATAATTCCGTAGAATTTATTGCGTTGATGTTATGTGCCCGAGTGCAATTCTAACTCAAGAGTCGTATAATTCACAATGCTGTGGAAGTATTGTAGCAAAGTTCGCATAACCCAGCATGGAATAATGAAATAGGACCTCGGTTCTATTTTGTTGGTTTTTGGAACCCGAGACAATGATTAATAGAGACAGACGAGGCATTTGTTTTGCGTCACTGTAGGTGAAATTCTTGGACAGTCACAAGATGAACTCCTGTAAAATTATTTAGCCAGAATGTTTTCATTAATCAAGAACAAAAGTTAGAGGTTCAAAGGCGATCAGATAGCTAATTAGTTCTAACCATAACTGGAGTTCTAACATTGCTTTATAAAATTTACGTAATAATTTTAGAGAATTTGCATTGTTAGGGACATCCTGCAGTACTGATTCATAAAGTTTAGAGAATCAAGGACAAAGGTGAACAAGTCTAATTTTGAATGCAGATTTACATAATTTCGAAAAATTTACTGTGAACAGTACGATGTGTAGAGGATTCCAACTACAATGATTGCTTCATAAAATTTACAGCATATTCTGTATATTTTGATATAGGTCTATCATTCAAGCGTAACAACGTATTTGCATACAAATTGCGATGGATTTCCACATAATACCGGCGAAAGTATCGGTAGCATAAGTAGCACCAATATTGGCAATATCAGTAAACAAATACATCAATATCGAACAAATTAGTAATGAAAAGATTCAATATTGGCATCAGTATCGTAACAGAAAGGTTCTATATTGAAAACAATATTGATAACGATAGCGAATATACTGATAGAGTTTATTGCTACAAAAACTATTACGAACACACTGAGTTACGAACAAGATTGATGACATGTGACATTAACATTGTATGCATACTTTATATTATGATTGCAGTTCTACTTTGGATTTATACTTAATTATAGAACGATAATTGTTTTCAAAACGAAACCTTTATGCTGTAAAAACAATAGCCTCTCCAACAATTCCAAAAAATTAGTCAAACACAATGCATAAAATACAAATCCTATGAATTGACTTGCTATTTACTACCCAATAACACAACTATTGGTGTCTGCTAATATGAAGTCCACGTTTTGTTCTTTTAAAAATTTGTCTTTACCACAATTAAACGATTTTTCATGGATTACAAATGCTGACTTATGCTATAGTTATCCTCTTGAAGGAGCATGAACAGGTATTTCCCCTAACCAATTCATGTTGGAATTAGATTTACTTGCATTAAAACCTAACATTGTTGTTGCTAACCAAAAAACAGTGTTCGGCTAGATCCAGTGTAGACATGTATTAGGAATACTTGGGAAGTTTGCCTTAAATTCTCTGTCCACTAAACATTTAAAACCCAAGAAAAAATGATCAAAATAATTATAGGTTCTTAACTCTATGGGCATTATCATAAGCAATCATTTTTCACTTGACATAAACCTGCTTCAAAAAAAATTTAGTGCTTTTGAATTTAGCTTTCATTAATAGCTTGGAAGTTAGAAAGTCACACATTATATTTTTCATTATTATTTTTACAGGAGATGATGATGAAGTCTGCGATGGTAAGTAATGAAACATTAACCATTGTATATTTTGGAGCAATTTTTCGAATGTATTCACCACTTTATAATTATTGATTTGTCATAATGTTATAAAGTTATAATTTTGCGGGAGACATGGGAACTTTCTAATGTATTTATATTGCCTCAATGTAAGGTAACTAATATTTTAATATTCTACCATTATTCCAACTCAGAATGGCATTAAATTTACACTAATTTCGAAATGATAGTAATAGCCTATTTGTTTTATTTCTTCTCCTACATAACAGAAGTTATTAATTTTTATAAACGGTACAATACGGTCTTTTGTAGATGTAAACTGAATCAGTAAACTGGTTGCTGCTGTTGTTGGCGGTAACAACAGCAACAAATCTATCTTTACGACAGAGGTACCGGGTTCCAGGTTGAATGCAGTCTTATCATGCATTTTCAGAAAAAAAAGTCTCAGTCATGTTTCGCACCATGTTGATTGCAGCAAAACGGTCCTAAGGTTTTCCGATTGATATTACATAGCAAAAATTGTCATTCTCTCTATCTGGCTGCACGGCAAAAGATGGCTGCAAGTCAAAAATCCTAAGTAAAAACCATAAATTTATAATTGTTAAAAAATGTAAAGACTAAAATTGATGATTGCAAGCAACTTTTCAACCCGAAACAGTCACTATGCCCACCAGAGTATCGAGCTGTGTTTTGCCTAGGCTTTTAACAATGAAATATCCTACAAAAGATTTAAATATAGAACTGCTCTGGGCCTTTAGGAAGCAACGACATAATTTAAAGTAATGTTGGATGATGTTGTTTTACTAATTCTTAGGAATAATTAGCATTTAAAACGTTTAGGCGTGTAAACCATGTAAGTTAAGCCATAAAAAACTTAAATGTTTAAAGGATAGATACAAGAAATACACATTTAAGCCAATAATATCGCTTTAATACATTCAAAAGCATTCCAGCTTTGAAGCAAAGAAGGATGTAGTAAAAATGCAGAGCAGAGCACGCCATCATGTTAGGCTTACAAAGCCAATTTAATCCTTTTTTGCCCATGCACAACTGGATGATTTTTTAAAGTTCTATATGATAGTTGGGTGAGTCGCAGGATTCGAATCAGCATTCACTTGGTTTACAGACGAGGATGCTAACTACTGGGCTGTTGCAGCTCGCTTTGCTCGGGGGCCCTAGGGACCCCTCACAAGGCTCACGTTGCACATTGGTACTTAGTTTTTTGCCGTTCAGTAGCCGTCTACCATTGGGCAGTAAAGGGTTAAGTTTTTGACATGTTAGTCTACATTTCAATACTGAAGAATTATTATCTATAGTCAAGACAATGCTTAGTAACAGGTTTCCTTATATGCTGGAAGATGTCGGATCATCGAGTAACATCGCAAATGGCAAGGGATTTCGAGAAGTAAGTCATCTGTCCCCAACAGTACTTAGGACTTAGAACTCTTCACAAATTGAGTATGGGTGAGAGGAGACACGACAATGTCTTTAATAACTGTGTATCCTATGAATTGATGATTTTGCCAACGTAAATAAATCGTAATTGGACTTGTCATCTGGGTATCTGCTACTAGAACGTAATTTCACAAAGTCATTTTCATGGACCTCATCCAGTGAAGCCGATGATCCATCGAACAACATATAGAAGAGGCATTGGGTGACCAAACCACACTCTACTACAGGCTGCAAGGAACAGTTGTCCCTGCCAGTTAGGACTAACCACTCTACCTGGGGAATGAGGCTGGCCCTGAGTATTGAAGCCAGTCACTATATCCAGCAAGTGGAATTGAACTTCCCCATTTCTGCAGCAATTCCTACAGGATAAAGGTTTACGTTTGCTGGAAATTGTTTGCTTCGCTCAGTCAACCAACACATTTCTTTTACAGAAATGCAGGTGATTTTGTACCTATTGACATCAGTGCCAACCATTTACAGCCAAGCCAACATATTTGTTCTCAATTAAAGCATTCCAATTTTAAAATTTATACTTCGTCCTATTAAGTTTAGTTTGAAATAAGGTGTGAATTTGTCAGTTGCTTGGGTAAAATCGTTGTTAAGCATAAATCGTTGTCCAGCCTTTATCAGGAAGCACAGTTTAAATGTAAACATTATTACTCATTTTTTTACGACAAAACAAAAGGCAATAGAGATAATTTGTATTCACCATTAGTTTAGGCGTCAAAACGGCGTGGAAATGACAGCACGTGTCAAAACAGTGGCATCATAACAGCGTGATGACACTACAACATACGGCACAACAACGTGCGACAAAATAATGCCATGACAATACTGCATGACGACAGCTTAGGATAAAATAGCGTTCAACAAAACAATGCAAAACATTGTCAATGCACTCCCAGATCAAAGTACAAAGATACAGCTTTACAAATTATACACTCAGCTAAGTCCTTTTTTTATGTGCTGCTGAAGAGGCAGGGGTGGTGGGGTAAGGGGTGGTGAGGTAGATAAGATAGCAAAACAAACATGTATTTCTCTTTGTAATAAACGTACTGTAACTACACCACTTCCCCCCCACACCCATGACACCCTTAGTGATTTGTGTGCAGAAAAAATTACTATTAACAACATTAGAAGGATTTTTAAAAGTCCTGAATTTTATATGACGATAGCTCGATCAGTAAATTCTCCATTTATAAAGGTTAAGCAGGTATGATGATGGTAAAAAAGACTTTTCATCAATAAAAATAAGTAAAATATAAAACACTGGATATAGACAAATTAGACTTGCAACTGAAAGTCGTGGGCAATGCCAAAATAGAAATTTTCTATTTTAGTTACCGTCTTATTGTTGTGTTCTAATGGGCAGTTTGTAATTATAGTATGTAAGTTTTTTAGCCTAATAAATTAGACATAACAAGCACACAGCCCCCCCCCACAAACGAATTGTGAATAAAGTTGAAAGATATGCAGCAGTGGAACTGCTGCTCGACTGCCTTCGTGGCTCTGCTGCTCGAATACTTGCCACAACTTTCGATCCCTAAGGATGTGCTAGGTGTGGGGGCAGGGGTGGGACAGTAGCAAAACTTTTATTTACAAAAGGAGAATCATCTGTTGTATTGTCTTCTTATCTACTTCCTTCTCCCCCTCACCCCACCTCCTTCACCAGTACACAAAAAATGGTCTTCGTTGAAATTACAAATTGTGGAGTTCTGATGTCGCACTTTGATTTAAAAGTAGGAGTGACAATTCTCGAAATGTTTTCGTTTTAAAACAACATTTTGTGCTGTTTTGTCATGCGCTGTTTTACCCCAAGCTTTTTTGTCACACTGTTTTGTCATGCATTGTTATGTCGTGTGCTGCATTGTCATTGTGCTGCTATGTCATCACTGTTTTGTCACTTATCGTTATTTCCAAACTGTTTTGACGGGACACTGTCAAGACATGCAGTAGTGGTAGGCCATTTAAAAAATAAATTCCTTCAATATTGTAGTTTAGTTTTTAGTTTAGTTTAGTATAGTGTATTTTAGTTTAGTTTATTGTATTTTAGTATAAATATTTACGTTATAAACAAGTTATTAAATAGTTATTCTGTCCAGTATATGGCTAAAACTGCATTTACTGTCCAGTGTATGGCTAAAACTGTATTTAAAACAATGTATACGGCCATTTAAAGCGTAATTTAATTCTTTTATTTCGCACTTCTCTCATGTTCGTAGGTGATTTACACACAAAAGGAGTAATCTAACAAACATGCATACACACACGTACAACTTCTCGTTTTAGTGATTATGTTACCAATGAAGTTAGGATTGGTCAATAAACGGGTTATCGCATCATGCAAACGAAAATTGTTTTCTAACGAAATCCAAAAGTCTTATTTTTTAAGAGCTGTTTACTGCTACTTTGTCTAAACATATATTTGTACCTAGTTGTTACTTCTGATGCATCTGTTTTCGTGTAGAATGAACTCTGTTAGCGTAATGGAAAAACCATTCCATCCAATTGCATCCAACTGTCATTAGACTTCCTAGGAAATCTTTTCCCCATCTCAGTTAAAGGACTATGCTAACTACTCAACAATACTAGTCTTCTCGGAATAAGTAAGATGTGTATATCTTCATATTATTGCTTTTAAGATGGGCTTTAGTAAACAGATTGTAATGTTATTTTAGTAAGTCGACATACAATTTTTTATAATTAGTTTCTGTAATTTGTGGATTCAACTGGATTTAAACTAGATTTAATTGGATTGCACTGGATTAAATTAGATTTAACTTGGTTGAACAGGATTTAACTGGATATTTCCTCTAGTTTTAGGACGAACTGGGGACAGCACAGGGAAATAGGGATCTGTTGTAAATTCAAATCAGTAGGAAATTGAATCTGTTGTTCCCATTTGTATGTAGCGGCTTTTCTGCCAATTATCTGCCAAAAGTCGTGCGGACAAAATTGCTTACCATCCAGGAAACTTGTTGACTTTGTGTTTGAAGTTTGCTAATATTTTTAAACTTTTTTAAAATTCATACAGAACATGATTTGATTATCATAATATCTTAAGGACCGAAGTAATTAGTTTTTCTCTATGTGGGAGAAAGATCCTTCCATGCTTTTTGTCGATGCCAGTATTCTATGTATTTTAAATCTGAACATTTAAAAGTAATCTACATCTAGTTTTTACACTTTTCTTCCAGATTGTTTAGTCCGGGATATGCTAGAGAAAATGTCTTTTATAATTTGCTTCCAATGTTTTAATATTTGTGCTCCTGTAAATTTATTTTGACTGGAAATTTGTCAGCAATTTTTTTATAGCCTTTCATCCAGATCTGTCAAAGATGCAGTTATTGTCATGTGTACATTACAAAAATAAGTTCCATCATTCTATTATTTTTTTAATTTAATGATTGGAGTTTCTGATAAATTGAAGTGTGTCTATTACACATTTCATCAAGTGTTCTCTAAGATGACAAATTTAAGCTAAACAGAAGGTGTGATAAGCTGCGTTCATTTCCCGATTGGCGGGCATTTGGTTGTATCAAAATTATCGTTAGAAATTTTTGCTTACAATTTATATATATAATATGGTTGTTTGGATGCGCTTTTTAGACGTAAGTAGCAAACTCATCAGACAGCCAAGCAGGCAGTCAGACAGGCAGGTGGTCTGGGGAAACACGGGGTACTAGCAAGCCGTAGGCAGGGGGAGCTGACTGCACATGGGGGAATGTGGGGTATGGGGGTGGGGGACCGGGGGGGCCCAGCTTTAGGGAAATGTGGGAAGCAGTTCGACAGGCATATATTACGCAGGGGTACATTTGGTTGATTTTAATGACTTACTGTTTGCACAAATTACAGCAACTACCTGAACTGGATGTGCTCTTAAGGATAAGAGGCAGCAGTGAGGAAACCATTGTCTGGCACTTCAGTTTGACACTCAACATGCATTTACATTTATTACACAGAAACCTAATTTTTTTTACCCACTTTGGGATCCCAGGATGAAGGAGCAAAGAGCAAAATATCAACAACGCATGATCGAGTGTTTTGTACAATGACCTGAAACCTGCACAGTAACCAGAAGCCTGGATAAATAGCATCTGGTCTTGGAGGTCAATGTTGAGCTCATTGCTCTTTTGTTAATGGCTCCGAAAAATCAATGGTGTATGTGTTTATAAATGTACTTGCGAATTAAGTGTAAGTTTTGTCTGAGACGCAAGTTCTCATAGTTAAGACTATTTCGCTGCTACAGCAATGTTGCAATAAGGTCCCTAACACTAAACCCACTGTTTTCTAACAAATTACTCTTCATATTCGATAAAAAATAAAATCTTGCGTAGAATATGCGTATTTGAACAGCATTCATTATCAGCGCTTATCAATTTTCTAAATGCCATATTTTTCATTGTTACAGATGGGGAGGAACACTAAGACGGTAAGTAACTGATGCCACATCCTTGTGGGTGGGTGTGTGTAAAAATTATTCTTTCATTACTGTTGGAGTGAATCTCCCAATGCATTCAACATTTTACAGGCATTGATTTGAGAGATTAAAGTTTTTTTTCCGTTTCTCCGCTCAATTATATCCAGAGGTGATGCGAACAGTGGCTTTAGGCACAAGCATCCCACTTGGTTGTAAGTGAACACTTGGAATTTTACAGTTTGGTGCTATTGATAATTTTCCCTCACGGGTTTTGCCATTGAAGCTCAAACGAAAATCATGTGACTACTAAAAAGCTCCCAATGACTGACTGTCAAGACATACAGTCACAGATTGTTTTCAGCCAAGTATTTTCAAACAATTTCATGAAGTCAAGTAGACATAATTTTTATTGTGTTACACCTTTACACGCAAGAATTTACAGTAATGTAGTAAATATAGTACGATTTTACATCATGTTAGGTGCATGGCCTGTTGAAGGTTACATCTTTCTGTTTAGTAACACTGAACATTGGTCCCACACTTAGTTACTTAGAAAGGGGTTATATATGATGATAAATACAGTGTTTCACATACCAGAAACCATTCCTCCAGCTTTATTTAGGCTTAGTATTTCTCACCACTTACATAGCATTGGTTACAGCAGAAGTGAATCAATAAGAATTTCTCCATGACTCAGATTGTCTCTCGAGCCATTGACATTCATTTATTGAAGCTAGTTCAAAAAAGAAAAAGAAGCTCATTTGCCTGAGAGAATAAGATAGTTGTAAAGGGAAGGAAATTGATGGGGTGAAAAAGGAAAGTAATCGCCTAATTATGATAGCTACTAATACTAATCTGCACGCCTGATAATAACTTTGCACATAAAACTAGTCAGAATTAATGAATAATTAGGAACATAAAGGGTTAACAAAGCAAACCGTTTTTATTCAAGAGTGGCCTTGTGAAAACAATATACACTAATCTGATAAAAAAAGAAAACACATTCCTGACTGGAATGTGAACCTATGACTCCCAGGTTAATAACCAGGTGCTGTAACCACTACACTACAGGATCCAGCCGAACTTAGTAACTGTTAAGTCTCCTTAAATGCTATCTAGTTAAATTTTGTTAAATCTTGTCTGGTTGCCTATTGGCAGGTTCTGCCCTGACTTAGGTTTATTTTACAGTTGTATAATGCTTTTACTTGTACTTTGTTGTTGATTTGAGGGTACACCCAAAGCGTATTTTTTTAATTATTGACTTTAGCTCCTTATACTAAAATAATTTTTTTTGAAACATCGCATATTTACCTTTGTTACATTTGCACCTTTTTGGATTTTTATTTCTTCATCATGTTAAATCTTTCTCACTCGTTCAATATCTCCCTAAAAGATATTTCAGTGGTATGCTATTTAGGTCACCATCAAGAAAGATTGAATAGTTACTAAGCTCGGCTGGAAACTTCAGCCAGTATCCACCCCAATAGCACAGTAGGTAGAGTGCCCAGCTAGTAAGTGGGAAGTCCTGGGATCGAGACCAAGTTGGGGCAGTTGTCTTTTCTTACTGTCTCAGATTAGTGTATCGTTTGCATTCTCTTAAGACCAATATTTAATGCAGACTATTAGTAGTGTCAGAAGTAGCAGATTACTTGGCACAAAAGCCCTGCTAGTAATAGGCAGGACCACACATGAGATAGAAAATTGATATTTGACTAAGACGGTCACAATCCTGCAGTATGGGATTGCTTCGGAAATAGGAGATGTTTAAATTCCAGGAACCAGTAAGTTTTGGAATGTAGGTCATTATGAGTCGCCAAAATTGATTGTTACCTTATAGGCAATAGCAGATTTTCATTTCAGTTCAGGGTTATCCCTCAGTGAACTTTTATCCTTGTCAGCAGTTGTTTAAAAACTATGCTACCGGTAAATAACAGAATACATTTCAATTTTCAGTCGAGAGAAAATACGACAACCGGAAGTGTAGTTGTTCATTTAGTATAATTATAAAAAAAATACATTTTTTGACAAGGTGTACCTTCACATAGACGTAAGGTGGTAGCAACATGCAAATGATCGTTGATCATAAGAACTATGGGACACATTAAAATTCCATCAAAATTAACTACAGCATTACAAAAAATCCATTCAAATCATAACAGGCACAAAATGAAAACTCGTTTTGCACCAAATTTACTTGTTGTCCAGGGTAACGCATCATAGTATGAAAATTCATCAACAAAAACCAATTGACAACCATTCTAGGAGCAAGACCTCTGCTGGTGTGACTGCCCACACAAAATGTAATCAGTTTGTTTCTTTATTTACGTGTTTGCCCGTGTGTGTGTTTGTGTGTGTAATGGGCATGCGTGCATGTGTGTGTGTCTGTGCTTGCAGTGTGGTTGCATCTGGTTTGGGAGGGGAATGACCAATGATCGGTTCCTTCTAGGACAACATAAATTTGAATACATGGTAGCTTTAATAACAATCCAATTGAACATACTTCAAAATCACCATCTCTTTCAACATTTCACATATAGTGATTGAAAGCAACGTTACCCTGAACCTTTGTTTTAAAATAAACTCTTGGTTACTGTTAGATTATAATGTGCAGAAGACAAGTTATTAAGTTTAAAAAAGTCTTTCCCTATCATCATTTTTCTAATAATTGCAAAACGAATGTAACAATCCAATAATACTAAAATTAGGTGATAACCAACAGCTAAAGAAACTATTACTGAATAAATGTTTTAACATACAGACGATTTTTTTATTTCCTTTTCCACAATTTTTTCTTGATAGCCAAAAAAATCAGCTATGGGTTAAATTAAGTAATAATTTTCTTCTGTCTTACACACTGTTGTATGCACAAGTACATTCTAATATCGCAGTAGCACTTTCTCAGGTAAAACTAGAGCAGTGCCTAAAGTAAAGTTAAATAGGTACTCTCTGACGAGGGAAAATTCACAAGGTCTGGTGAAAACAATGAATTAAATTTTCAGTGATCACATAAGTTTGCGCCTTGTTCACTTGTAACAACGTAAAATGCAATGAGGATGATATTACATTAAAATCAATAACGCTAAAAACGTATCTATGTAGAAAACATATTCAAAGGCTAAAACACACGTGGACCAGCCCAACAACAATCAGCTGGTGGCAGACATGTTGGATGCGATGTGACGTCAAAGCACCTCACAGCACATTTATTGGGAGACTGTCAGATTTACTGGGAATCAGATTTATTTAGTGTTGGTGAACAAGGAATTTTTCACAACGTTCCTGACCCTTTGGCGGTTAGCCAAGACGGTTACCATCCTGCAGTATGAGATTGCTTCAGAAATAGGAGATGTTTAAATTCCAGGAACCAGTAAGTTTTGGAATATAGGTCATTATGAGTATATGCTTCTAACTATGCTTGTATCTTCTCTACAGTTTCCTTGTACAGGACTAGGGTTTTGCTAGCTAAAATGGAATGGTTCGTTGCTTCAGAATGCTTCACAATGGCATACTTTTTGTTATCTTTTGCTAGTGCTCCTTCATTATCAAGCTTGTGGACCCCCATTAGCCTCTTACAAATTCCTACAAAAATAGACTCACATGAGGCGCATTTAATAGCGTAGACTACACCTCTGCCTTATTCTACTTTGGGGTTAAATAATGATTCTTGCTAAATTTTTACAGGTGGGTAAATCAGCACCGGAATTGTTAGTGTAACCCGGTGAGGGAAGTAGGAACAAAAATTCATCATTGGAGGGGGGAGGAGAGGTTGCAAAAGACGGGATAATGTCTTTTCTGGCCTAGAGATGACACGGATTCCATATTTGGCAAAAAATTTCTAAACGGGAGTGAAGTGACCATGAAAAATGAGGCAGAAGTCCAGTCAAGTGGTGGAGGGGAGGCCTGGGTTAAAGCCTGGTGCTATATACAGTGGTTGCAGGGTTTAAAGCAAAACGTTGCCACTGTCTCTCCATCACTTGGTGTACGAAAGTTGTGTGGGTACCCGTTGAGATGGTACTTGTAAAGGATTCTACCATTTCAGTATACTGGTCCTCTTGTTTTGAGCAGTAAAGGTGAGCCCTCCTTAGCTCACCTACAATAATGGCTTTGAGAACGTTGGGGGTTGCGCTGAATTGTACTGAAGTTAGTGAAAGGCCTGGGTTAGTTTTACAATACGTGATATGTGAATTTTAAGGAAAGGATCTCTGTACACTTAGAGGTCAAGTATGGGAAGTGTACCTTGAGTGAATTCATGGTCAACTGTGAATTCTACTAATCGGTGGAAGGCATCAAGGTCTGAAAGGATGGTTTGGACGAATTTCTTATTTTACCCACGCAAAAATGTCGTTCAAGTAGCTGGACAAAAAGTGGATATGGTGGATACGGGAGACATTAATATTTAAGTCAATTTTCTCAAGCACAGCATCGCTGATTAAGGTTGAAAGGCTGGAGCCGGCTGGGATGCCCTCTAGTTGGGAATAAAGCAACCCCTCATGGAAAAAATAATCGGTTTAAAAAATGACACTGAGTAATGAGATAATTTGACTAGGACGGTGTAAGCCCTTTAGGATTCGGTTGGTTTTGAGGCTGCTGTAACCATTCACTAGGCACTTAAGTATAAGGTCCCTGTCAATTGAGACAAATAAGGTGACGATGTTGGACGAGACGACAGTCCCCCCCCAACTATCTCGGCTGATCACCAAAGGGGTATAAATGTTGTGGACAATTTCCCTCTTCACCAACGCTAGAAAAATCTGTTTTGGTGTCTCCCATTATATGTCCTGTGACCGACAATGATGTCACATCGCATCCAATGTGTTTGCCATCGGCTGAATATTTTAGGGCCTTTTTTAGCATTTTAATATATGTTTTGTAAGTACGCAAGTTTTTAGCTTTGTTGATATTAATGTAATATCGTTATCGTTGTATTTTACGTTGTTACAGGAGAACTAAGTGCAAAATTATGTACGCACTAAAAAATTTTAATGCGTTGTTTTCACATTGCCTACTTAGTTTAGCTTCGGTAGAGGGTACATATTTTATCTAACTGCTTTCACTTACAATTTAAGTTTAGCTGACAGTGCATTAAGCTCTCCCAGCATGGTCCTGGGCATTTCACGGGAAGCTAGCACATTTTTTAAAAATTGGAGGGAATTTGAAACATTTCCTCCAACTTAGAGGTGCAAATAGCATATGGATTCATTTCCAATTTTTTCAAAGAAACGTTTTTTAAACAACGTCCTACTGTTTTAAGTAGAGGCCCCCTCTGGGATCCGACACTGTACATAGTACTTATCTCAGGTTGAATGACGGAATTCGTTTGTCTATATTGCACATTCGCAGAAATGAAGTTAACAGTATTTACAGTATTTGCACTTTTTTTTCATAAAATGTCAGGTTTTACGTTTTTTTGTGCCACAATGACGTTTGGAAGTGGACTTGGAATGTCCGCACCCATTAAGTGACAATTTCTGAAATTAGTATCAAGCACTCAAGTAGTTGAATATCACTTATGACCTGATAACTCCATTCACTGAAGGAAAGTCACACCATAAAACTACATCCACAACAAAATTACTATATTATTGTTCCCATTAAGATGTGTAGTTCACTACCTAACCTTGCAATTCAAACATGTGCTAGAACTGAAAAGCATCCACAGAATAATGCAGTTCAGACACTGTCCCTAAAGTAATACATATGACTTCACACACCAATAAGCATCAAAATATGATAGTGTTTGAGAATTACTTTTTAAGCTAAATAAAAATGCTAATTTAGGCGAGTGTGGTAAATAGAGCTGATTTTTAGTCAAAATTTGGAAAAGCATTAAAGGTCAAGTAAAACACAATACCTTCGCACGCGCACATTCAATCAAAGTTCTGTGGAAAAATAAAGATCAATCAAACTTAAAAACTCATAATGTTTTATGCGATCAAATTACTTACATTGGTTCTCTATTTTGGAACTTTCGAATTTAGCCATAAGCGAATGTCACTATGAATTTTTGTGGCCTAAGTATGGAAATTCTACTAGATTGGTTTTCAGCGACTTAGAGAGTGTTTCTACGAAGTTCAGAAAATGATTTCTACTACATATGCATCAGGAAATTGATTGCATTCATATCATATCACATCTTCTCACGTTATACGTTCTCATATCTTCTTAAGATGTAGATTAGGGGTTTGAATAACATCTCTGTAATGTGTGGTGCAGTGGCAACCCGGACCACTGCACTGTGACTGAGGTTGGCGCTAATGACCAAGTTGTCGACGCGCCATTAAGCCTCAATTCCCCCCCCCCCCTCTTCTTAAGATCTGCTAGCTACAGCTTAAAAGAGCAAGAACTTGGAAAAAACGGTAGACACGATTTCAGGAATGCTCTTAATCACTTTACGCAGGACTAAATGCCGAAAATGAGATAAGTTCATGGGGAACGACACTAACACTAAAAAAAATAAACCTCTGCTCCACTTACAAGAGAAGATTGTCTTCCAACGAGTCCTGCTCATCGAATGTTATAGCAATGGTACTACCAGAAATACTGCTTGCATTCTGATGACAGCTGTTTGCCTGTCTCGAAGCATAAAACCATATGTTGAAATATTTTTGCAATAGGCAGTTTTCACCTTATAGGAGAAATGTGAATCTACATGGTGCAAAGACAGATTTCGCCTATAAATGGTAAATTAAAGATGGTGATAAAATACGATGGCCAAAATTTTTTTCTGCTAGTAGTATCCAAACATTTATAAAATAGAGAATAAACTGGTTACACATTAAGTTAATATATACAATTCCTTCAAAAGAGGCCCTATTCATGTTTTTGAATAAAATTATGCAGGATCAAGAGGAAGGCAAGGATTGTTTACAAATTACCCACCCAGCTAGAGAAAATGAAGTACGGATTTAGCTGGTAGGGCGACCACTTGGGTTTCTTCTTAATAATAACCGAGTGTTAAAAACGTCATAAAAAGATGAATAAAATTAATTGATTGAGGTGACAATGAAACGCATTCCCGCTGTCAGGCTAGCAGTTGCTTAGGCGAGCGAATTCCAAACACCAATAACTCTCACCAAAAGCAAGTGTCATTGGCATTCCAAAACAAAATATTATCTCCCATAATAGCAGTAACAGTCTAGCATAGACTATTCCAACTCTTTAAACTGATAAGATGCCAGAGGTGTCCATTCTTAGATTTAGTTAGTCACTGAGTGTTTTGGAAAAGGCTATAGAACTGTCTGGTTTTCTAATGTAGTACTTTCATTATATCACCGACCCACAGAAGTGCTGTAGCTAGTGGGTGAGTGCAAGTCCTCAAATCCAGACCAAAGAGGAAGATAAAACGATTACTTCCTTTTTTTATTATTTGTAACATGTTTTCTTTTATCGTGTTCGTGTATGTTTCAGATCAAGAAAATATCACACTATCTTTTTTTTTCCATTTTAAGTCCCTCTTTCTGAGATTTCGAAACCCGGAAGTAGAATAAACTGTCCACCAGTTTGGTTTCATTACTTAATTTGCCTCACTTTGTTTTCATCCAAGCTAATTGCACCCTTTTATGTAAATTAGAACAGCCACCACAGTAGTTGAAAGGAGTAGCCATTGCACAGAAGCAGAAACCCTGATGTAACAGAATACACAGCACACCATAGCCAAGCTCCAATTTGGATAAATCGTTTTTATGAACTTTGTTGGATTTTACATCGCCATCTTTCTTCTGAGCATATTAATTTTACAACCATTCATTTTATGTAAAACTGCCAGTGCACCATTTTAAATCAAAGCTGAAAGCACGGTGCTTCTCCATTTATTGTGCAGCACCATGCTTTCTGTTTTTATTGGATAAACAGCCGTAGCTTAGATCTTAATTATGAAAATAATTTTAACCCCTTCTGAGAAAATATACCTTCTCATTCATCTGAGCTTAATTACTTCCATTAATCTTAGTATTGCTTTCATGTATGGAGTTATAATTGTAAACTCGTCACACATAAAAAATTATTTTGTTATGGCAAAAACAATCAAATGTAGAGTCGCCATTAATTTGTATTCAACATCGTATTTCCCATTTTGAAAAAATCACATTGTCACCTTTAGTTTAACGCTAATAATATCTATTTACCTAGTGGGGAAGTGCCACTGATTCAGTTTAAAGTGATGCTAGGCATAAAGTCAGGTAAAATATTCGGTGCTACAGCAAACACAACCGACCGTAAAAATTTCCATTATAATAGAATAGATTAATCTTTATTACCATACTTGAAAAAGTAAATATTTACCTTTTAATTGAGCCTAATTACATCCGTTTATCTAAAGTATATCTTCAATAGCAACAGTATAAAATCAAAATCATTACAAAAATTCAAGCAAAATGTATGGCACTGCAGCACACACCAACAGTTCTAGATTTGCCTGTAACTGGGCCAACTGCTTTTATTACTAAAGTTGGAAAAACGACTTCACCATTTATATAAGCCTAATTACGTCAGTGATCTAAATTACACACACCATTGCAGCTGTTTAGGGTTAGGAATTACAATATATACATATATATGTGTGTGTATGTGTGTGTGTGCTATATCATGTGACTAGAATAAAAATGGTGTAGTTGGACTTAGCCAACAGATTTTGGTTAAAATAGTTAATTTTAAACAAAATATCAATACGACCTTTTTTGGTGGGAATTTTAGTCCAACCATAGTATGCAACTAGTTTGTTGACAACAAACGCAAAAAAGCAAAAACCAACAAACGTTTTTGTTCGCCAATTTTAAATAAGGTCTTGAATTCAGGGCTTATGACGAGAAATTCATCTTAAGAGTGGTAGATTCGGATTCAGAATATGCAAATTACTAAAAAAAAAGCCTGGCGTCCAAATATACTCATTTGTGCTTGTAAGATACATTTTAGGTTTTTTCGTCGTACCCAATACGTACATCGTGCCTAATACAATTTTCATACATGTCGTATTGTAAATAATGTAACATTAATGTAGGTTAATCAGCAATAAACTGCTCACGATTATCGTTTTATTGGTTGATACCGTAAACCATTTATTTAATATAAATGTTTCTATGTACATATATATACAGGTTGAACAAAAAGTCTGAATCATCACTAATATAGGCCATTTCGTTGTTTATAAAACCAAACAACCACTGAACTGGGACGGGGTCACATAATTAGGTGGGACACAGGTGCCCCCTTCTGGGCTGCCATCCATAAGTTAAGTTTTTATCTTCGGCCCTAGAAGGAATAGAGGTATAGTTCCAATTGGAAAAAATTATGGGGGGGGGGGATTGAGGCTTAATGGCTTAATTTATGGGCAGCAATATCATAGCAAATAGCACAAACGGTGTGTGAATCGAGTCGATAGTGCCCAATCTACGTCATTTCAAAACAGCCCTTTTGTTCAGAGTTAATTCTGCCTTAGTGGCATTAGATAGGTTAAATGCGCCATTGTTCTGGCAAATCTAGGAATAAAGCTAAGTTAACGAAGGCCACGGAAAATAACACCGAATGAAAAAGTTTCGCTTATTGTCTGTGTGCCACATTTAGCTTGGAATGAGGAGCTCGAGAAAGCCACCTGTCGTGGTGGATACTTGCCAGGATGACACCATACACTATGCTATTCTATTCAATGTTCTAGCCATAGCCACAGAAGGTTGTCCTCTAATGAGGGCAGAATTCCTTGAAGTGTCATGATGGGAAGCTGTCATTTTGGTCCGGGTGGAGTCTGTATTTAAATGTGTATAGATTGAGCACCGTCAAGAAGATTTGCACGCCATTTGCGCTATTTCTCATTATTTTGTTGCCCCAGATTTCTAATTCATACCTCCAACTCTTGTAGGGCCAGAGATAGAAACTTAAATTATGGCTGGGGAGCATACGTGTCCCACGTAATTGTTGGATACCTCTCTGCCTGTCAATGTTCAGTGTACATGTATTTTTTTACAAATAATTAAATGCGCTATATTTATGATGAACTAGACTTTTTGTTATATATCATACGTGGTTAGAATCGCCTAAATATTTGAATGAATATCTCACTCTAGAACAGTTTAGCAGAACTAAAAAATAATATCTCCGTTTCTATTCAATGTTTTCGACGAAATTTTGCCAGATAGCAAATAAGTATGGAAGCAATATTTTTACCAGAAATTATGCAATTTTGTGCAATAATAAAAGTAGGGAGCCAAACATAAATTTGACTAAATTTGAAGACGGTTCACGTCTTGTTTTTCTTGTTATTCTGCTACCGTCTCAGAACAAAATTACTTCGCTTACCAAAATCTGAAGCAAGATCTAATCCAAAATTTCCAGGTCCTCCGTCCTCAAAGACCACATTTTCAATTCATCGAGCCATTCCGTAGTTAAGGGATCCTGAACGATCGGCTTTATTGCTTTACATTGTTTTAAACATTGTAATCAGGCAACAATGCCAATCAGCAAACTTCAGCTGCAAGCCAAGGTTAATGAACAATAAAGAAATGCTATAAGTACTTGTGAGCCAACTATTATTTAGCCACACTTTCACAAACTGTGAAGAGGAAGCATTATCCCTATTACGAATTAGTTTATTAATAATCGGCAACAGCCGAACATTTAAATAAATTCCTTATTCTAGCATATTTAAAGTAACATTAATTCCAAGTATATCAGTTTTCAGTCGGCATTACTGCATGGCATAAAAAAAGGAACGTAGATTGCAAACAAAAGCGTCAAGCTTTTAATTTAAATAATGAAACGTACAATTCAGAATATTGCATATTTTTAAGTGCTGTTGTCCATTAAGAATAATTGCAATTCGCAAAGCACCAAACCACATGAGCAGATTCAACTTTATGAATTGTACGTTTGATTATTTAAATTAAAAATAATCATTTTTTATCTGCACACATTTTAGTAACATATCATTATAACCCCTTTTTGCAGCACATTTGATGACTTTGTCTGTGATATGCATATGTGTATGAATACATAAAGTTTTCTTGCATTTGAAAGTATTGTTATGTACTTTTAAAATTTGTATGTCTGACAGCACTGCATGCAGTGATTCTGATACCAAATAAATCAAGTTGTACTCATAATTCATTTGTATTTTTGGGGCCATTTTCGTAAAAGAATTAATCTTGTTGATATTTTTATTTCGTTATTATAGAAAATGGTAAACATAATCAAGAATAGCAGAATGGACGTAAGTTATTCTTTATAGGTCTTTCAAGTCTTGCACAACTAAAATGTTATGAATATATCAGTCCCCCACGAATTCAATATGGCAAAATAATTTATTTTCAATTAATGAAATAAATAGTAGTAATATGCATGTAATTTCACACGTTAAGCTGTATTGAGCAAACTCGATCATTGGAGCACTTTTCTAGTGACAAAACTATAAAGAAAAGAAAATAAACATACGACATAAGACAACAAGTAGGATAACTTTTAATTAAGAAACCGTCACAATGAAATTTCACAAATCACGACATTTTAATGTTTTTTTTTAAGAGTAAGAGGTGGCTCTGACATAACACTCTCTGGAAGAGTTCCACACACAAGCAGCATCCAATTGAATTGATGGCTAACCAAAATAAACTAGTGATATCTGATGCAATGAATTTTGTATGGGGCAATGAATTGGACAATGAATTGGACAATGAATTTTGAATACGTCTTTGCAACACAAGCATTGATGCAACGAATTTTCTTGGACCTGAATGCCATTGTTACGATTTACCATTGTTACGTGAAAACATCCCGCATTCGAACTACCTATAGCTTAGAAACGTGCTTCAATAGTGCAACATTGTTCTATTTCAACAATGTAAAGATGTTTGCACAAACATTGACATCTACCAGAAATGATTAATCCGTAAGCAGAATTCAGTACAACATTTGAGTGTTCAAAATTCAATGTCCAAGATTTAAAGAATTTTAACTCTCAAATATCAAAATTAGTCAGACTTATCATGAGTAACACAATAATCCTACATTAATCAGTTATTAATTAAAAGAAAATATTCAGAAATTAATATACCACTGAAAGATAATAAATACAAACGAAGCCTAAAAGCACGAGCCTCATCACTTTCAGTCAAGTGATGAACATATTCAAACATTAAAACAAACAGACGAGTATTCACTTTTTTGTGTCTTCATTGACGTAGTCTTTAGGTTCACTGATCATCTCATTGAGTAATAGCAAGCCAAGCAAATCACTTTCTACTCTTAAACGCATTGCTAATAGATATTTCCTTGTGAAAGTATAGGGCATGAAACATTAAGTTTTCCAATTGCACATACTAAAATTGTACCGTAAAAATGAAGGTTCCTTTTTTTTCCTAAACAGGATGTACAACTACTCTTCCAGCTACGAGAACTACCACCTCCATCAGTCTACTCCCCCACAATCTGTGTACGAAGATATCTATTCACTAAAAGTATTACTGCACCCACATGCTCAGACAAAACAAGCATTTGTTCCCCAAATGTATAAAATTATTTGTGGCTGATTGATTCGGATTAATAGTACTTTATGTAAAATTTGATGCTTAACCCATTTGTTGAATAAATTGTGAGTAATTTTGAATTATGAATAATTTTACATGCAATAAATAACTGCACAAAATTGTGTGTCATAGTGTCATTTTTGTGTGAAAAGAATGCATTGTCTTCTCAAGGAAATGTAGCTGTGCATAAGAATAAAGCCAGTGAATAAATAAAGATAAATAGCCTACCACAATTGTTACTTTGGAAAATTTTTTTGTGAAAAGACTCTCCCTGCAACTATCGATCAGCCCAACACTTGCACCCGATATTGACACTGGGCAACGATTTTTTTATTTGTTTAGGAATGTGATTCTTCAGTATTCCTACATCATTCAATTTAAAACTGCTCAATCACCATAGGATGTTAAGAGACTGCTTGGAACCCAATCTATTATTAAAATGCAACACAATGGGTACATTTGCACGTGATGATGATATTCTATGTATCGCCCAGCAAGGTTTGTTTAATACATACCATAACAGTGAATTATAAATATGTGTCATACACCGTTCTTCAAGTACACTACTGAAAATGAATTTTGTTGCGAAAACGTTCTAGCTAGGCTATATGTTTTATTAAAACAACAGATAACAACAATAGCTTCCTGATTTACAAATTAAGAGTAACAAGCTTATATTTGAACCACTTGGTATCGATTTGAAAACACATATAGTGACAAAACAAATAAACGGTATTATAGAGAACACTGTTATGCGTTTGCCAGTTAGTTGGAGGAACAATGGATGTTTTATGCACGCACCATGGAAACGTGAGTTAATACGAACAGCTTTAGTAAACATGAAGTAGCCTACTGGGTTTGTGCATATGAAAGACAAAATGTCAACAAGGATTGCAATATTACAGAATGTAACTTTGCTCAAACTAAAAGTCCATCCTCTAATTATCCCGATAATGGGAAAACATGATTAGGCAACGGAAGCTACTAAGCATTGTAAGTAATACATAATGCCTGTGCTAACATTCATAAAATATCACGCAAATAACCTGGTAAAATGGTCGCCGAGTTGAGACTGTTATTGCCTTTTAGAGAACTGCTATCAACTGATCAAGACATTCGTTAAATTATGCCACTGATGATTGGTAAAACTTGGAGTTTGATTCATTGAGATTACGTTGAGCATTGTTTTGTCAGTCAATATTATTCATTTGAAGGGCCACACCATTCTCAACTTTGCTCTCTTTTACAGTTTTTTAAGTACGATTCTTTTCTGTCTTTCTTTCCATCTTGACCACTGATATTATTTTTAAACTTTTCGATCGTTTTACTTCATTAAAAATATTTGTACACTACATTGACAATTACAACCATTATTTTTTTTGTCGTTTTGACATTTTTGGTGTTAGTCGCTAAATGTTCAAGGCAAGAAATGACACCATGGTTAGAAGACAAATATGGGTGTTTGTTTATGTGAAAATTCAAAAAATCAATCTTCTAATTTTGGTGGGAGCACTAGTAAATTTTTCTATCGCATGCGAGATAACACATATAGGTATCATCACAGCATAGTTTTATTCAATGGCCTAAAGTGTGCCAAACTCTTTTTCAGGATATAGGACACTAATAAGGTATCACACTATGTTGTCTAGGCTGAATGCTATGAGTGTTGCCTTATTGGCGGAATACGCTTCCATGTGTCTATATTTAACATCAAAGTTTCGCCTTTTTTATTTCCAAGAAAGTAAAATGGAATTAAATGTTACTGGGTATTTTTGTAATGCAGAAGCATTAGTGCTTATATACATCTGTGGTAGAAATAAGATGGGAACACAAACTAATTTGTCATGAGTCATCATACTAAATGAATCTGGCCTTCATTCAAGGCAACAATACAATACATAACTAAACAGCTACAAAAAATGACCAGCTGGAAAACGTAGTGTACATACAACACATAGGCTAAAAGCCAAAAATCCCCCTGTGTATAGCTGGTTTTAAAGAGTATTGTTGTGCTCTACCGTTTTCATGAAAATACTGGGACGTCACTACATCGGAATTTTCATTGTTAAAGTTCCTTACAAAAAAAAACACTGCTGTTAGCAGTTGCCCACCCCCCCCCCCAGTCGCCCATTTTTTCGGTATTCCCACGGCAAACATCAATAGAATAAATATTATAAAAATTCACACTGTAGATTACAATAGAATAAATATTATCAAGATTCCAACAATGGACACACAAATAAATAAATAAAAACACAAACAAACTACGTTCTTAGTTAGGTTGATTTGCTAACTATCGTTAATAGGCCAAGAAAAAGGTAACTAAGCCTATTTACATAGATTTAACATTATATAACGAACTGAAACGAAAATAACGAATTATAGACGAATAAAAGCTACTGTGTTTGACACACCATTCATCTTAGATTCCTGAATATGGTTCGGTAGACATACTAATCCTAAGTGTTTAAGTTAATCAACAGCAACAAAGGTACGGTTCAATGATATTCTGTAAAATTAAGTTGGGCAGTTCGATGTAGATGCCAATCCAACAATCTGTGGCTGAATTAACTGTGCTTTTTACTTGTCTTTAGGCTAATTTGGAAAATTGCGATTTTTTTCAAATTTTGCACATACTGGAAAAACCTAATACCACATTGTTCGATGTGTGAGTGTGAATTCATCAATCTCATGGTGAATGTACAGCAAGGTAGAGTGGAAAAAAATTATAATTTTAAATCGGCATTGGGTAGAAAACTTGTGTTTTGGTCTCCTTATCACTCTCTCTAAAGCAAAAAAAATCTTAAAAAATGTTTCACAAGGTGGTCATGGTTTTAAAGTTTGAGATTTTTTACGAACACTAGGGCAGCCCCTGTATATGGCCGGTTTTAGAGAGCATTATTATAATTTCCCATATGCAGGAAAAAACTGTGACATTACTACAGCTGCTAATTATTGTTGTAGGTCCTTAAAACAGTTATAAAAATTAAGCACCACTGTTATCAGTCACCCAAGCTTTCATTTGAGTTAGTTAGATACAGGGTTAAGTAAATCCAAGAATTTTATACCTCAACAAGATAGGCTATCAGTGCTGTGATAGACACAAAGGCCTACCAATTTTAAATCCAAATCCGTAAGTCAAATCCGTAAGAAATTTTCATAAAAGCCGCAAACTTTGGGCCCCTCTGCACACCCCTAAAAATTTGTTTAGAATGTTTTTCCTTTTGGAAGTGTCATAAGGCAGTCAACAGACAACTTTTCCCCACCCTTCCGATTTGGAAACCAAACCTTACAGTCAACGGAAAATTGTGACAAATATGGATACTTTTCACAAAAACCGCAAACTTTGAGCCCCTGAGGGCGCCTTTCTATTTTTTTTAATATTGTTGTGCGTTAGAATAGTGATAAGCAGAAAAAAAACACGTTGTTCACCATCTGCAGATTTGTAATAAAAAAAGTTTTCACTCTCCACCCTTTGACCTTATGTCCAGTTTCGACCTTATGTCTGCTAAAACGAAAATTCCGGTTTCTTTCAAATATTGCACGTACATGAAATACCTAATGAAAATTAAATAATCAATTCACCACGCTTGTTGTTAATGTTAGGGGGGGAGTGTTGAAATTAGATCCCTGATTTTAAATTATGCTTATTCACGTGGGATTTTCTTAAAATTTAGAATGTAGACGAAATAGTTGATACCAATTGAAACAATGAATGATCCATAGATGGTACTAATCTGTAATAGCCAAAATATTGAATGGTGTGGTGTAGCCTAATTAGTTGGTACCACCTAAAACAGAAAACGTTTCATTATTGTTTATAATCTGTAATGGCCGTCATCTTGAAATCATGTATCCATTCTTAAATTATGCTAATTTTCGTCCAATTTCCTTCAAATTTAGAATGTAGACGAAACGGTTGGTACCAACTGACACAATGAAAGTGACATTGTTACTATTAGTCAGTAATGGATTTCATTTCAAGATGGCACTAAGTACAGATTAAGAGCAACAATGGCACTTTCATTGTATTAGTTAATACCAACTGTTTCATCTACGTTCTATATTTAAAGGAAATCGCACAATAATTCACTTACTTCAAAACATTGGAAAACTGATTTCAATATATGACGGCCTTAACAAATTATTAGGGATGATGGGGCTTTTTTGTTTCTGCTGGTAGAATTAGATACGTCGCAATTATGGTTATTATCACAAGACTTTCTTCAAATTTAAATCACGCACCAATGAGTTAGTGCCACGTGAAACAGTGAATGAGACGTCGCCACAATTTGTCTGTAATGTGTGCCAAATTGAAATTAGGTGGCCATTTTGAAATTTTGCTTAGATCATGGTCAACCCTAAAAGGTCTCGTTTTTTCTAATATTTGTCAAGGGACAAATGCTTGAATGCTTGTCAAATTTGTGCCCGAACTAATGCAGCTATCTTTTTTAATTTTTTTAGGCTGAATAGGATAATGGAGTTATGAAACCAAACTAGGAGCATGATGCTGAGTTGATATTAGGCAGATAAAAAATATATGAAGACACCATACCCTAAAAAAAGGGTACGTATGGTTTTTGTGGAGGGAAATATCTACGTAGCTATATCTTTGATCTTTTTTGAGGCCTTAAGGGGTACTGTAGTTCTGAATCCAAAGTAAAATTATGGTACTAAGTTGATATTAGATAAAGAAAAAAAATTAAGTATACCACGGCCAAGAAAGCTACAGATATTCATGAAAACGGCGAAATTATTCGTGAAAAGTGTTATTTCTCTACTTTGTACTTGGATTGTTCTTGTATATTCTGAATAATCCTAGTTGAGAATATACCTGAGCTAACACACGTCATTAGTGTTAATCACACACAGTGTGCGGGAGATATCTTTAATTGTGTCAATACAAAGTGTGGGAAGGGGCGGGTGCAAAAAAATTAAAGTTTTTACAATCAAATTTAATTTAATCAAACTGAGGAAACATACCCCTAAATTTACAGAAATGGTTGATTATAAAATAGAATTTAGGTTTCAGGGTTGAACCTGACCTTAATATAGACCCCTTTCCTTCAAATTTAGAATGTCAACGAAATAGTTAATGTAAACTGAAACAACGAAAGTGCTGTCAACACAAATAGGCGTCATCATGAAATTGGGTATCCGTTTTGAAATTATGTTTTTAATCTTGAATTTCATTCAAATTTAGAATGAAGTGTTATAAAGACAAAGTATTATCAAGGAATTAAAATGGGATATGTACCAGCTTCATTATTACTCTATTAAGGGACCCATCTAGAAATTATGTAGTAATTAGGTAGTGATTCTTAACAGCTTCCAATTTCCTTCATATGTGGAGTATAGATGAAATAGTTGCACAAATGAAGGAAATAGTATTGGTACAAAAGTATTAACATAGGTAACAGTATTGGTACCAATAAAAGCATCAATTTCGATAACAGTATCGGTGACAATAAATCCATCAGTGAAATCAACAGTATCAGTAAGAAAAAGCATAAATAACCACAATAGTATCAGTAAGGAAAAGCAACAATACTGGGAACAGTATCAGTCACGCAAACAGTATCAGTGGCAATGTTGGAAAACGAAAACCACATAAATATCGGTGACAGTTTCAGTAATAAAAATATCATCATTCTTGTAATCAATATAGCTAATGAATACAGTCAATATGGGCACCCACATCGGTAATGAAAGTAGCTTCAATATCAGCAACAGTATCAGTAATGAAATCAATAATACTGGTAATAGTACTATTTAGGAAAACTATCAATATCGAAAACAGTACTGGTAGCAAAAAAGCATAAATATCAGTTATAGTATTGATAACAAAAATGAAATCAATGTCGTTTACAGTATCATTAAAGAGAAAACATACATATTGGAAACAGTTAATAAAAACAGTATCAATGCTGCCTTCCGTATCGGGGGGAGATGAGGCTTCCGTATCGGTAATTATATAACTTTTATATTGCCAACAGTATCGATAAGGGAAGCTTCAATATTATCCTATAGTCTATACCATCTCGATTGTTATTCGTATCCAAGTAAAATGCATGTGTGCCTGATGCATGATAAGGAATAGTAAGTTTACCATATTCAGTTCTGTTCTGTTACTGGCTTTGAAGGGAGAGAAAAATCGTTAAACAGTTATATTGTTATTTATTGGCCCCTAGCAATGCATATATCTAAAATGGTGCTAGCAATTCCATGTGGGCTCTTTCATTTCTTTTTATGAACGTTCCGATGTCAAAAAGGTTAAGGCACTTGCCAATAGTTACAACTTTCACCAATAGAAGTGATACAAATGTTATGATAGATGAGTGCACCTGCAAAAACCACTAAACGTACTCAATGCACCGTACTATTTACTTAAGAAAAATGTTTGTTCTCCTGCTCTTAAAGGCAACCCATTCAGCACTATATAATTTATAGCTGCATCCTTAATCGCTCTTGATTTTTTGATTACCCTTAAGCAGTAAAACTGTAAATTAATTTGTTGCTTTGGAACAAGAGCTACATCTGCCAACTCAGGTGAAGTAAACTGTTAGTTGTTGAAGGAATGGAAAGCTTTTAGCACCAGCACGTTTTCTCTGACTACTTCATAATTTATTTTATAGCATTCCTTGCACGTGGACTATCGTTTTATGGAACTCTTGTGACATATATATGTCCATGTTCACCTGATCTTTACTTGTCTCTTAATTCGTCCATGTTGTGAACACAATAACGCAGTAATTATTTTCAATTGATAGAAACTGACTTGTGGATTCCGATAGGAAAAGCCTAATTCTGTTATTTCCCGAAATATTGACTTGTTTGACTTGGCATTAAATCTCACATCAGCATAGACATGAACCCTATAGTTATTTTTCCTTCTGAGTTTTTATGAAAGGAATGGTTTAGGGAAAATCACGCATGTTTGTTAGGAAATGTAGTATGATCTTGGGCCCATTAGTAGTAAGGGAAAAAGGGAATAACAGTGCCTTTTGAACAGTCCTTCAAGATCACCCCTGCAGTTTGGCATTTTTACCCTACTCGTGTAGAAGCAATTCTTTTCCAGTTTTATTTTACAGTGTTGTTGTTTATTGGATATTTTCATCACTTTGCATATTTTTATGGATGTGTCTTTTCTAGTGTGGGGAAGAAAGAGTGTCTGTTCGATCGTTCACATTAACGTGAGTTGGTGGAAAAGCATGAAAAGCCTTTCTGTTCGGTGATTGATACAAACTCCTGGGAAGTATTTTAGTTCGGCGAGTGGTGGGTAAAAAAGGCGCGAATAATTCTGTAGGTCTTCATATTAGCCACAACTGCCATGTACGAAGTAGTTTCAAGGTTTCAGTGCAAGAAATGCAAAGTTGAGTGTTTATCACAACAGGTGAATAATCTTCTACAGAAGCTTTGCATGGTAATCTTTACTTGTTTCAACTGTGGACGACTCGTTTCTTCCTATGATACATTTTTGGCGCAATACGACCGATGCACTGGAACTTTGCTTGCACTTTGTCATTTCAAATTGAAGGCATTGTACTTGTTTAAAGATTGAGTGTTCCGCATAAAATGAGGATCATTCCTAATAACAAGGAAAGAATCAGCAGCTTAAGATTGAATGGTTTTACTTTCAGTGATAGTCCAGTATTCATGACGGCATTGTTAAAGACTTTAGCTTTGAACTTAAAGAGCTTTAGTATTACGTACAAGCTTTTCAAGGACGAATAGATGGACTTTGTACAAGACCTTAGGTGAAAAATTGTGTTTCTGTATAAACACCTGACAAACGTGGAATTGTTTGAGGAGTGTTTACCTCCTGTGTTCGCGCTTACGTCAATGTTTGAAGGCTGTGATCTGCTCTGAATCTTACGACCATGCAATGAAGAATTGAGTTTTAGGCAAACGAAAAACATTTGTAGATTGTCATGATCTTTATTTTTGGACAGACGTTGGGCTTTTAGCCGATGTTTTGGAAAACTTTAAAGTGACTAGTTTGGCCATTACAGATTGGAGCCCATCCATTGCATTTCTACATCCTCGCTATCTTGGGATGTGGGGCTCAAAGAGGACGGGAGTGTCTTTGTATCTCTTCAATAACATTGACATGCATCCTATGGTGGAAAAGGGCTTAAGAGGAGATGTTGCATTCGTAGCTAGAAGATAAGTTAAAGCCAACAATCCGTATAAACCTTCGAGCCTAATAAAAGTTTCTTACATCATATTTGTGGATTTCAACAACTTCTCAGGTTGTGTAACGTGCGAGAATTTACTTTCTGGGTAAATGGGTATCAGAAGACCGACTTTAGGATATAAATCTCGACAATTATATAGACAAGAGTAATACGGGGTTGATATTAGAAGTAGACTTGGAATAGCCGGAGATTTTTCATGCATTGCACAATGATTTCCAATTAGCGTCAGAGTACACGAAAATCGCAAAGTCTGCACATGGTGAACTACAGGAGTTTGAATACTACATCTCTCTCGGTATGGATAAGTCTGTCCTCCTGTCCGGTGTTTTTCAATTTTTGCAGGAGGTACAGATGTACGACAAGATTTAGGTTAGGGGTTTGAATAATATCTCTGTAATGTGTGGCGCAGTGGCAACCCGGACCACTGCACTGTGACTGAGGTTGGCGCTAATGACCAAGCTGTCGACGCGCCATTAAGCCTCATTCCCCCCCCTCTCTCGGTATGGTTCTCAAGAAAATGGCTTGCAAAGGCATAAAAAAAACAGCACAAGTGGTGCACGAAACGTACAAGAACGTGCGCTTTCACAAATGCTGCGTAAGAACCTAGGATTTTACAATCGTTTGGAGGCACTCAAAATGATAACCTTCACCATCAACAATTTGGTTTTTACTCCTTACGGTGACAAGAGATGGGTCTGTGATTGTGCAGTCAGTAATCTCACTTATAGGCACGTAAATTTAGCTTAAACAATATATCTTATCCATTCAGCCAGTGTATTTGGAATTGTAGCCTTTCCATTTGCGAAAAAAGCATTTTCCCATCCTGTCCTCTCCTTTTATGTAATACTTGCTCAATTAGAAATAAATCTGGAGATAGGGTTTATTGAATTTCCTGTTCTTAGAAACCTCTGAGCACCGTTCCATTTCTAAACC
>JAHWFP010075515.1:0-14816 GCA_023313725.1 Lithobius niger
GCAATTTATTCTGACTCCAGGTCCGCTATAGCAGCTTTGCAGCGTGCGGTGGAGTTGATGGATCTTGCGGACCCATTAGTCTACTCTGTTTGCAGGAAGCTGTGGGCGATGATTGGTCTCAGTGCCGTAACTCTGCAGTGGATTCGTGGACATGATGGTGTTGCGGGTAACGAGCAGGCTGATGGGCTGGCTAAACGTGCAGTGGGCTCTGATGATGTGATGTGTCTCAGACTTCTTCAGTCCCCGAGTTCGAGGCGTCCTGAAGTTATGGCTTGGTTTACGTGTCAGTGGACGGATGAGTGGTCCAAGGCGGACACTGGTCGTGGGCTGTATCAGATCCAGCAGGCCTGCAGCCGTAGGTCTGTCCTCGATCGTCTGCCACGTGTGGACGCTCAGGTCTTGTCCCGCCTACGCACTGGCCACTCGCTGCTGCGAGTGCACCAGTTTCGTTTGGGGTGGATGGACTCCCCGGTTTGTCCAGTTTGCTATACACGTGATCATTTTCTTCTCTTCTGTCCGGTCTTCCGGCTCCAGCGTTGTGCGCTGGCTTCCATCCTTGTGGTGCATCCATCAATCAGTGAACTCCTGTCCCTCTCTGGTGGTCGAGCAGCAGTGAAACGGCTCCGGGCAGTTGTGAAGTTTGTGCGGGCAACGGGGATAAGAGTGTAGTGGTAGGCTTGCATTGGCGTTTTCTCCCTTCTCTGTGTCGTGCTGGGATGGGCTAGTGTGTGTAGTCCTGGATGCCGATTGTTAGTAGTGCTGTAACGAGTTTATGTTGTGCTGGTTGGTAGTTGTATTGATTGGAAGTGGGATGCATGGCTTCGGGCCGATTTTCCACTGAAATAAATTCAATTCAATTCTAAAGGTAGATTGCTGTACTCTGCCGGTAAGAGCGATGGTAGCCCGTGGTGGGATGACTCAAAACCTGGAACTGGACCGGAAGTGGTGTGGAAAACGTGACGCTCGGCTAAACGAACTGAGTAAAAACTAATGTGTGGTGTAGATGGTGTAGATAGGCTGTTTGTGAAGCTGAGAGCCTGACTAAACAAATTAAATGAGAAACCTAGTAAAACGTAACACTCTCTCTTCATTTGTGTAGTTTAAAACAGTAGTGTGAAGGAATAAAAAAAATAAAAAAATAAAAATAAAATTTTTATCTAAAATTCACACTGTTTTGTTGTGAAATCGTAATTTCTTGTAGGAATAAGTTAAAATCCTCCTGTTCTCAATGTTTGTGTGTACTGTGTGTGTAGTGGCCCGGGGTGGGGGGGGGGGGGGGAAGCCGCCCCCTTAAATATTTTTTTGCACTTGGGGATTTAAAAAATGAAGGAATTTACACAGATTGATTTCTAATGGTAAGTCTAATGTTGTCGATGTCAATAACCACCATGGATATCCTAAGGATATCGTCTGTGGATCCAGCCTGGACCACGACGTCATGGATGACATATGGATATCTCTCGGATATCCCTCGGAGATCACGACGTCCTGGACATGGTATGGATCTCTATGGATATCCATGGGATGTCTTGTGCTGTATGGGTAATTACAACCGTATCAAAAACCAAAACTGGTTCCGAATGGTTCGGCCTTTCATAGGAGTGATATCAACGCACCGAATCGCACCCACTAATTTTCCCGTACTAGACCGTGTCAGTATGGCTAAGCGGTCTCTAAGGTCGAGGGTTCAATTCCAGCTCAGGTAGTCTGACATTTTAGTTCTAAAGCAAACGGAAGTAGGTTTGTACATGTATTTATTTAATCAGACGTGTTAGTAGCCACAACTAGTAATTGCCAAGGCCCCAATAGACTCAGAAGAGATGATATACGATATCTCATTAACCTTCTAATCTCTGGTTGTAATTAGTAAAACTTTAGTATAATCAAGAATCTGTAGGGTTGGGGGAGGAGAACTTCTGACTGAGAACCCCCCCCCCCCCAGTAAAAATACTGTGACATCACTACAACTGCCAATTATTGTTGAAGATCCTTAGAAATGAAACACCATTGTTATCAGTCGCCCAGTCACCCAAGCCTCCGAGATATGACTTCAATAGAAAAAGGATTATCGACATTCCCGGTGCGGACTTCCATAAAATACAAATTCAATATCGAGACAACCAAACAAAGAAAACTATAATCTTAGTTATGTGGAGTAATATTTTGTTATATATTGCTGCTCAAACAAGTTCAGTTGAAATTAGAGTCAATCTCAGCAATCTATACAACTAAGATCGCAATATTTGTTTGTTTGTGTTTGTGTGTGTTGACAGATTAATGAGATTCCCACTGCTAATCTATTGAAGTCGTTTGTTTGTATGTCTGTCAGACGGAATTGTCTGTATAGATCAGTGACACAACGTAGTATTATTGTGTATAACTCTATGCTGGAGCTTTCATGGGTTAGCTGCAAGGGGCACTGCAGAGAGAAACAGAAGGGCGTCATACTGAAGCCGATGCTGTGAAGAGTGATTTCTTAGACCTAACACGCGCGATTTTTGTTGTTTGAGAAAACAACGTTATTTTAAGCCTAAGAAATCCGCCCTTTCGTTGTTTTTTCTTCCATTTTTATGTAGTGCACCTTGTAGTTATGCCCTCCAAAACCCATACTGGTGCTAATATGGCGGCAAATGTCACTGCTCTATAAGTAATGACACAGACTGTGTTTTCAACAAAGAGACTTAGGACTGATGACGTCATATGTTTTTCCAGTCACACTATTGTCGTGCAAGCGGGATTTAGGCTTCTTAACTAAATCTAACTAAATCGAATGAAAACTTGGGCAACTGGTAATGGGAAATCATAGTATTTTCATGCAAACGGGAAATCACGACAATGCTCTATCAAACCGGACATGTAAGGGAGGATGTCCTAGTAAAGTAATGTTATTGTTGTTGTTGTTACTAGGGCAGCCCCCCTTACATGTCCGGTTTGATAGAGCATTGTCGTGATTTCCCGTTTGCATGAAAATGCTGTGACGTAACTACATCTGCCAATTAATGTTGATGGACCTTACAAATAAAACACCAGCGTTATCAGTCGCCCATCGCCCAAGCCTCCGAGATTCCTACATACGGACATCAATAGAATAAAGATTATCGATATTCCCACTACGGACTTAAATGGATTAAGGATTATTGAGATTCAACTGTGGACACACACACACAAACAAACAAAAAACTACGATCTTAGTTGTATAGAGCAGTGACATTTACCGCCATATTGGCACCAGTATGGGTTTTGGAGGGCATAACTACAAGGTGCACTACATAAAAATGGAGGGAAAAACAACGGAAGAGCCGATTTCTTAGGCTTAAAATAACGTTGTTTTCTGCAACAACAAAAATCGCGCGTTTTAGGTCTAAGGAATCACTCTTCACAGCATCGGCTTCAGTATGACGCTCTTCTGTTTCTCTCTGCAGTGTCCCTTGCAGCTAACCCATTAAGGCTCCAGCATAGAGTTATATACTATAATACTACGTCGTCTCACTGCTCTATAGATTATTTACAAGGGTTGAAGACATTCGCATCACCATCCCAGACATCTTTATGGCTGAAGAATCCGCTCATTAATGTCAATGGACGAAACCTGGCAACGGCCATAAGAAAAGGCAAAAAATGAGTTGCTAGAGAAACCTAACTTCACGGTGGAAATGGTGAGTGGCGCCCTCCTGCTGATGGGCTAATGACAATTCCTGCTGCACGTGGCTGTTAATGATGTGTAAATATGGTTAAGCTGTCACTGAACTACAGCAAAGAAAGAAATGAAGAGAGTGAAGAATAATGCTATAGTGAAGACATCAACCCCTTCACTGGTCAATAGTCAGACCACACAAAACAAGTTCTTTGGAAATCTTCCAGATAACGTTCAGGGAAAAACTTTTTTTTAAAGTTGATCGCCTTATAGTTGTGACGTATAAAGAGGTTTTTAAGCTTTCAAAAGCTATAATTTCAAATTCAATTGGTCTTAAATTATCTTTGGTCCTCTCTATCACTGCTGCTAGGTGGTGTCAACTACAACAAAATGCATGTATGTATATTTGGCCTCTTTCTCAATACCGGCCTCATGAAAAAAATATCAAATATCAAAATATAAAAAAAAATGAAATACATTTTTTGACTTTTTCGTAAAGGGGTGATATCAGAAAGTTAAAAATATGTCGCATCTCAACGTCTACGCGGTGCTAATACTACTAATCAAAGATGTTAAACAGGACAGGAAACCAAATCGTATCGCTAAGTGATGAACAAATACAGATGCAAACCTATTGCGTTGACTTTTGGTCTTAAATGTCAGACTGCCATTTGAATGCTCGACCTTGGAAACCACCTACCGCTAAGCCATACTGACACGGCCTACCACTAGGCCGTGTCAATATGGCTGAGCGGTCTCCAAGGTCAAGGGTTCAATTCCCGCTCAAGCAGTCTAGGTCCAAAAGTCAACGGAATTCGAACTATTAGTCGGTGCGATTAACTTGGATAATAGGATAAAACCTTTCACTGGTTGAATGATATCACTACCTTCAAAGGCCGACCGTTTTTTGGAAACTTGGTGGGTTTTTCTACCAGTTTTGGTTTTGGGTGGATTTATTTAATCGGAGGTGTTCGTAGCCACACTACCACCGCGGCTCTGCTTAGGCTTAAAAAAGGTCATATGCGATATCTCACTAACCTTCTAATGACTGGTTGTAATTAGTAAAAGTTTAGTATAATAAAGAATTTATAGGGTTGAGGGAGGAGAATTTATGAATGAGATCCCCCCCCCCCTACTGAAACGTCTTTGATTTACTTTCGTATTAGTTCCGTCTTAGTTTATCGAGGGCGCCATGTGTTTTATGTGGGGATTTCTACTCAGTTTTCAGCCTAAAATTAAACTAAATTAAACGAAACTAGCTTGTATTTAATTATTATTTAGTTGGGCTTAGTTGTAATTCAGGTTACTTTAGATTTAGGCTGAAAAATGGAAAAAAAAACTACCAGATGGAACGCGTGGCGCTTTCTGAGAACCCAGATGGAACTAATAGGAATGAATGTAACACGTTTCAATAAGGACTTTTTAGGGTTACAAATTCTCTTCCCCAACCCTAGAAATTTTTGGTATACTGAATGGCCTCCTGGTCAAACTGACGATTTACATATAAAGTGTTTTCATGAATTCGACCATAGACAGTGCCAATAATTTCGTGAACATTCCCTTGCAAAAAGATACTGCAGTTTTGGACTAAAAACAATTGCAGTTCTAAAGTGCAATTTTATGGAACACAAACAGCAGTTCTTAATCACTACACTTTGTCAATAAATTTGAATTCTGCAGTTTGTCGCAGGGGCAACATTTAGTTAAAGGAGACTGTAAGTTTCAGCGAACATTTTTTGGGAACTGTTTTTTTTTTTTTTTGCTCCCTCATTTTACCCTTTCTTATCTTTTTTTGTCCTTTTCAGGCTTTGTATGCCCTGTTTACACCTTTTTTAAGCATTTAAGCCCTTTTTTGGCAAATGTTTTCGCAAAAAGACCTTTCTTTACCAAAAGGTAAAAAGGGCATTTTCCGAAAAAGGCAAGGCCATCCCCCCCCCCCTCTCCCCCACCTCACACCCTGCCCCTTCTATGCATGCTACTGGTTTATTGGAAACTGCAGTTTGTTTGAAAAACTGTAGTTCAGATTTCATAAAATTGTAATTTCGAACTGCAGTAAAAACTGCACTTTATGAATGTACAGCAGATATATATATAAAAAAAACTGCAGTTTACAGAAAGATATTTGTTCTTAATGGAACTTTTCGTGCCGATCATTTCCTACTAGTTTGACTTAAATGATCATAGCCTCATTTACCTCATCTAAACTGGCTATCACTGTAGAAAAAAAACGTGCGTTTTGAGCTCTTTGGGGGCGTTTACAGGTTGTCACTACAGAGTCCTCCGTAAAGGAGTTTTGAAGCACCTTAGTCACTGAAGACGTCTTAAAAAATACTAACGGTGTTTGTTAGTAACCAAGGGATGTTCGGAAACTCCTTTTCCAATGAGACGCTCTTTGAGCGCCTTGGGGATCCAAGGCACTCGAAAAGCGCATTTTCTTGTAGTCTGTACTGGTCATAGCAAGCTTGCTGACGTGGTTGAAAAGTATGAATCAGCCTTATACACCCACTCATTCGTTACAGTTAATAAGTATGAATATTTGTATTTTAATTATTACTAGCTGTGCCTGGAAGCCATGCTGTCATAATGCCCCATTCGTTGTCGCATTGGCGTTTGTTTCTGCCCGTTGAGGCTCATAATTTGATAGATAGATGATAGATAGCCCATACTTTCGTCATGTCGTAACATAGTGTTTTTTTTACTGATTTTTACTACGTCATCTGCCGCCACATTGCCTACCGCTCGCCCTTTTCACTGCAGCCGTGTAAAGAATGAATATGCTCCCCATTTTTCATATCTGCCATGCAAAAAATGAACGTACTCGCCTTATCATTTTAATTTTCTGCGCTTTGGTAGGTTGTTACAATGGCTGCCTATTCCTGTCCACAACCTCGCCTTGTGCAACCCCACTATGCCCAGTACAAGGAAAAATGCCAGAAAGGATGGTGAATTCAGGGTTTATTCCAGGGCCACGCGGTCTGTCCTTGGGAGATGATGTCCAGTGGTTCAATGATGCTCTAGTCAGGGCTTCTAGCTGGTTAGGAGACTTGCTCCCAGAGTGAGTCAGAAATGGGCTGCAGGGCCTGAAGTACCCAGACCTGCAGCCAGCACCCACTACAGGTGGTGCAAGGTACTTCCTGTACTTCCTGTACTATATCCTGCATCCCATGAGCCATTTCTACTAGCAGCCACCCCTAGTGGCAGGCAAGGCCAGAACCACTCTGACTACTGACCTCCAGGAACTGGACCATACATCCAGAGTGCACAGCATAACTGGAATACATAAATATGATACAGAGTATACAGAATACATAATATGGAGCCACAGCATCAAGGCAAAGAGGACCACTAAGGCCGTAGCTTAAGGTATAAGAGGAAGCTGTGGAAACCTCACTATACTACTCAGGCCCAATTCCCTGGAAATGATAGTAGTCGGCCTGTAAGTACTCACGGAATAGACGATTGGTTTCAATTCAGGACTCGGTTCCAATTCATTCCTTACTTCATAGCTAGGGGAATATGCACAAAGTACCACACATTTAAGCATCAGCGTCAGTGACCCTGTTTGGCAGCAGAGATCCAACTGAACAGGCTGAACCCCAAACACCAACTGCTGGTTGAGTCGACCTCCTCAGCTTTTTTTATACGCGTTTGGACAATAGACTCCCGTCAAGGAGTTACGTCACGTAACAATCCGTGTGCACAAAGAGTTTCAAATGGTTGGAACAGATGACCTCGCTCGGTGCATGGAGTTCGGCCAACTACCGTGTTTGCTGCAATTGGACGGGCGCACATCAGCCCACGTAATGGCAAGGTGTACCTTGGAGTGTTGGCTTCACACTGCGCCTTGCATTACATGTAACGACCGTTACAGGCCTTAGCAAAAAATATATATTATGCCATTTTGATTTTGGGTGGTTATTATAACTTTCATAGGGCTTAGATCGCCCGAAACATACCGCCTGCCTTCATTGACACTTTCATATCATTGGGAGAATGTATATGCACATATTATGGAATCCATCATTTATATATATATTTAAAAACTGTATTATGGTTTACCAAAGACCTATACGAAGGTAAAAATAGCTTGTTTGTATTGGTCGGCTTACAATTCGAAATACAGCCTGCCATTCAACTTTCAACTAATTACAAGGAATGGTAATCCAACATAAGCATTATAACAACAGAATGAAACCAACTGACAATTTTCACCGCCCAGACAAAAACATACCATGCTGAAAAACAAAAGGATATGAAGTACTAGTTATTCGCAATGTTCGCAACGGCCAGTTTTTGACAAGAATTTTTACCTTACCTATTTTTGGTAGCTTTAGTAAATCCCTAGGGATGTTGTTAAATATTTTAGATAAATAGTATTTGCAGTAACTATAATCAATCCTCGGTAAAAAAAAAAAAAAAAAAAAAAATTAAGCAAGAGGGAAATGTGCCAAGTTTGCTGGTTAATAGGGTTAACCTTGTCCACCTTTCTCTGGTTGAATGATATCTTTACTTTCTAAGGCCGCCCTTTTTTCGCCAAACTGCCAAACAGTAAAGAAAGTGGTGTCCGCTCCATTATGTCGACAGTGGAAGTGACTACGTCCCTAGTTACCACAAGCATGGTGCATGCTTTGTCAGAATTCCTTAACTATTCATGATACGGCAAATTCTGGTTCAGCATTACTTTTCGGGGTACCAACCGATGTACCAAATTTCATTCCTATCCGATCTTTCGTTTGGGCTCACCCAGAGTACAAAAGTGCAACCAACCAACCAACAATTTGCAATTTGGTGTCCGTTATAAGCTACGCTTCGCTCCCCCTATTCCGCCAATTAACTCTCCAATGCCTATATTCTGCTCACCATGTGGAAAACGTTTGAAGCCATATTTTGGTGCTATTTTAGGCTCAAATCTTTGTTGTATTGTTGTAACTCTCCAATTCGAAGAATATGCTTGCAGCTGAACCGAAAGAATTTTATTGGCTAAAGAGTAGTCTACGATTCGGTTCACAACGCTGCACAGTCTATTGTAACTCGTACTTTCAATTTCAGTATCAGGGTTGTTACTGCAGTCGCCATTTTAGAGAGTAGCAATCAAAAGAAGTCGTCAAAAGGTCAGTGGGCCATCTATCAGTGGGCCTCGGATACTGGAAATTTTTCTTTAGTCTCGCCAGCGATTGTGATTCTTTTCTGTAAGGTGCAACACTATTTCTATTACAATAAAATTGTGCAGTCGTCCACTCCAATGGAAACCATTGTTGATACATTGTGCATTGTGATAAACACCTTCCATTTAGTACTCTTTCAGCCTTGATCCTGGAGCGAGTAAGTCAATATATTTCTCTCTTCTTTAACTAGAAGTTGTCCCAGATTTCCTCATTGGCCCTGCTTATATCACACCTTCATTCATTAACGGCGATTAGCCAGATTACTTGTGAAGGCAAGCACGATGTATAGCATCAGTATTAATCCTGAACAAACACCGTTCCAAGGAAATCTGACTCCGTTACCTTATCATCAGTACATCATCCATCAACTACCAGCAATCGTCACTCCATCCACATTTATCATAGTAGATTCTGGTGCATCGGTCGGGAATCGAACCTGCGTTGCCTGCGTGGAACAGAGCATGCTACTACTTTTGCCACTGCGTTTGTGACCATTTTCATTCCATAACATGCACCAGCGAAATAAAAAAAAATATCAGTGTAAACACGTGCTATAATTCAAACATACAGTAGAATATAAAAACGAACTCGTTTCATGGTTAAGGTAATGTTTAACTGATCCGAACTTAAAACAGCAAAAGAACACCAACTTTCCTGTAAGGTTTCATATACCGCACCATTTTTGTACTGTTTAGTCCACGTGAAACCTTGCTGCTATATTGACGTGTTTTTACAGTGTTTACTTTAGAACACGATAGGTCAGATTGATTAATTTTACTTGGCTAAACGACATCGCTGAAAAATCGTAAAACCCATGTAGTCTTAGTGTGCTTAGTACTGATCTACAGATTAAGTAATTCAGGGTTCGTGCAACTCCTTGAAAACCTGGAAATGTCGTTGAAAATAAAAATGAGATACCAGTCGTGAAGTCTTGAATACGAAATCTCGAAATGTGGTGTATGCATCAATAGGATGAACGGAAGGAGACGACATGACTTGAATAATGCTGAAAAATATAGACCCGAAAGTAGGTGAGTGTGTAGCACTATATTAATCTTACAATAATTTTGAAAGTCGGGATATGGTTTTAATTTTATATACGTGTCTAATGGTTGAATACAGCAGCAAGGTTTCACGTGGACTAAACAGCACAGGAATACTGCGGTATATGAAACCTTACAGGAAAGTCTGTGGTCTTTTGCTGTTTTAACTTCGGATCAGTTAAACGTTACCTTAAACATCAAACGAGTTCGTTTTTGTTTTCTAATTCGTGATACTTTGACATACCACGTTGTTTTTCTGTACTAGTTTAAGTCTTTCTTATGGAAGTTGGTTTGTCCGCAGTTCTCTTTCAACTGCTTTGTCCTTTATTTGTAATATAGAACGGCAAGCCAAATGTGGAACGAACATTTTAGTTTTAACACGGGAGAGTGATGCGAAATCATTATGTGAACCAATTCGTAATAAGGATAATGCTTCCTCTTCACGTTTCCTGAAAGTGCAGATGAATTGTTGGCTCACCAGCATTGTTAACATTTGTTGAATCTTCAATCTACACCTTTCGTCTGGCGTTTGCTGATTGGCATTGTTGCAAAAAATCGATAAAGCGGATCGTTCAGGGCCTTGTGGCTTATGTATTGCGTTAATGTTTCAATGCGTCAATGTATTATCTACCCCAAAACAAAATTTGTGAAGGATTCCCGCCAAGCTTTTCGGCCGTGGGAAGTCGTGATATCAAACGCTAAGCTCTTTCGCCAAGCTAATCCCACCGAGTAATAGTTCGAAGGTTAAATGAAATACATGAAAATTGCTTACTGCGCAATTTTCAATGATTTCATTTAACGTTTGAAGTATTAGTCCGTGGGATTAGCTTGGCGTTTGATATCACGACTTCCCACGGCCGAAAAGCTTGGCGGGAATCCTTAGCAAGTTTTTTTTTTCTTAGTAATTATGAAATGGGCCTTGTGGCTTCTGCATTGCGTTAATGTTTCAATGCGTCAATGTATTATTCTCTTTGTTTAGGGTGGGCATGTAGCTACGGGCTGTTGCCCCAATAAAATTATTTTCTCTACTCCCCCCCCCCCCAGTAACTCCGGATTGGGACGACCAATTGAAATTTCTAAAGGGCACATCTCCGGCAGTACATTTTTCAAATGAGTTAAGAACCAGCTTTCTACGACAAATGGTTTAGTCTGTAGATACCATTGTAGAAACGTGTCCAAAGAAGTCCACCATCGTATAAGACAAAAATGAAATTCACGATTCCAGCTTAAGTCCAGATGTCCAACGTGACAAATCGAAAATTAATAAAAGTTGGGACACGTGTTGAGTAAATCCCACAAAGCTCATATACCATATTTCAGTGGAAAATGTTGAAAGAAGGTGTAGAAATTAAGCATTAAAAATTTCAGCCTTAACATGGGAGACGGAGGTCAAACCTCACAGTGAAGACCTTTACTAATGTCATGGATCAGCATAAACATTAGTGCTTGTTGCTGCGTTAATTGAATGATTTACTGTAAAATTGTCTTCAGCAAATCCATTGCACTATTTTGAACTTCAGACTCATCTCTATACTACGTATAGAACATTATAGCAGAAACGCCAGGTGAAAGGAATTCTAAGGGTCGAAGAAAAAAAAAACATATTTTAAAACTTTTGGTCATGCTAATAGTTACACATCTAGTAGCCGTGCGTCTTTCTAATAAGCTTCACTGAAAACAAGACATATGTTTGCTTGTATAACCGTAGTAAACGTTTCAACTGCCGAAAATAAGTTGACTTCACGATAATATTCAACTAGCCACATCGCTCGCTTCGGTCGCTCCTTTGGCATCGTCTCGCTTCGCTCGAGGAGGTTTGCATGAATAAACTATGGCGTCATGAACAAACATCATGAGGGTTAAAAAAAAAAACATTAACCGTTATTTTTTCAGGTTTTTTCGCGTATTTGAGGGTCACAATATCAAGTTATAGTGATGAAAATACGCCTAACCGAAGCGCAATTTAATTATCTTTCGTTTGGTTCTACTCCCATGTTTGTAGGTGTTTTGGTTCCAGAGGAGTAGAGGTACAAACACCCACTCACGCACATCATCTACATAATTAAAAACGTGCGATGTGCGTGCGTGCGTGTTTGTACCTCTACTCCTCTAGAACCAAGGCACCTACAAAGACGGGAGTAGGACCAAACGAAAGATAATTCAATTTCGCGTTTAATAGGCTAAAATCAGAAACAGCGCTTTCCTGAAAAATTGCTTGATCTTTTTGCTTGCCTCCTTGGACGTAAAAAAATAATATTGACCTTCTCTCGAGATAACCGATATCGCATACTACCCTCTTATAATTTGCTTGATCGTTTTTTATGTGGAAGATCTGTCTGTATCATAAGTGTTGCAGCAAGAAATCTCCTCGAGCGTAGCGAGACGACGCGGAATGAGCGAGCGAAGCGAGTGACTCCGCTAGTCTACATAATTAAAATCATACGATGTGCGTGCGTGCGTGCGTGCGTGTTTGTACCTCTACTCCTCTGGAACCAAGGCACCTACAAAGACGGGAGTAGGACCAAACGAAAGATAATTCAATTTCGCTTTTAATAGGTTTATTTTCATCGCTGTAAGTTGATATTATCACCCTCAAATATGCGAAAGAACCTAAAAAACTAACGTCAAAGTTTTTTTTACCCGCATGATGTTTGTTCATGACGTCATAGTTTGTTCAAAGGAAGGATGGATGGATGGAAGGGTGGAAGAAAGGAAGGATGGATGGAAGGATGGGTGGACCTGAATGTGTATCAACTGACTTGATGCATGGAAAAATCAAACCCATAGACCTGCTTTAAAAGGGCGTCGTTTTCTAGGATTCTGAAGCACGGAGGTGCGTGGATTGAACGCGCAAAGCGAACGATTTCCACGTAAACTAAACCTTTTCAATGTGTGTCTCGCTTTGCTCTCGCAATCTTTCATCTCTCACATTCGTAGGAGATTACATCTGATGTGCTGCAGATGTTTCTCCAAGTGAGGGACCATCAGAAAGTGAAGTGATAAGACGCCCATGGAAAAATCTGTAGCCTACTGAGCAGGACAATACTGTAAAGAACAATATTCTTAAAATAAGTAAAACAAGAAAACTCATATAAAGTGTATACCAACACAAACTACAAGTGATGTGTGGTACTTGGTGGTTACATTGATTCAGTCACGTTTCTGAGGAAAGTTCTGCGCTGATTGAGTGAGTGAAGCGAACGAAAATCAGCGTTTGTTATCAGAAACAGCGCTTTTCTGATAAATTGCTTGATCTTTTTCCTTGAATCCTTGAACGTAAAAAAATAATATTGACCTTCTCTCGAGATAACCGATATCTCATACTACACTCTTATAATTTGCTTGATCGTTTTTTATGTGGAAGGTCTGTCATAAGTGTTGCAGCAAGAAATCTCTTCGAGCGCAGCGAGACGACGCGTAATGAGCGAGCGAAGCGAGCGACTCCGCTAGTCTACATAATTAAAATCATATGATGGGCGTGCGTGCTTGTTTGTACCCTAGAGATGCAAACCAAAGCACCTACAAAGATGGGAGTAGGACCAAACGAAAGATAATTAAATTTCGCTTTTAATAGGCCTATTTTCATCGCTGTAATTTGATATTATCACCCTTAAATAAGCGAAAGAACCTGAAAAGCTAACGTCAAAGTATTTTTAACCCGCATGATGTTTATTTATGACGTTATAGTTTGTTCATGAAAACCTCCTCGACCGAAGAGACATGATCTGGAAAAGGATGCACGTGGTCCTCACGTATTTTGCAATACACCACATATACATCTTAAGATTGGTTTTGCATCAATTGATGAATTGATGCATGCAAAAATCAAAACAATAGATTTGGCTTTAAAACGGTGTCAAACACTCGTGTTTCTGAAGCACGGAGGTGCGTGGATTGAACGAGCAAAGCGAGCGATTTCCACGTAAAGTAAACCTTTTCAATGTGTGTCTCGCTTTGCTCTATCAATATTTCATCTCTCACCTTCGTAGGAGATTATATCTGATGTGCTGCAGATGTTTCTCCAAGTGAGGGATCATCAGAAAGTGAAGTGATAAGACGCCCATGGAAAAATCTGTACTGAGCAGGACGTAAAGAACAATATTCTTAAATAAGTAAAACAAGAAAACCCATACAAAGTGTATACTAACACAATTACAAGTTATGTGTGGTTCTTGGTGGTTACACTGATTCAGTCACACTCCTGAGAAAATGTTTGCGCTGATTGAGTGAGCGAAGCGAACGAAAATCAGCGTTTGTCATCAGAAACAGCGCTTTTCTGATAAATTGCTTGATCTTTTTCCTTGAATCCTTGAACGTAAAAAAATAATATTGACCTTCTCTCGAGATAACCGATATCTCATACTACACTCTTATAATTTGCTTGATCGTTTTTTATGTGGAAGGTCTGTCATAAGTGTTGCAGCAAGAAATCTCCTCGAGCGCAGCGAGACAACGCGGAATAAGAGAGCGAAGCGAGCGACTCCGCTAGTACGTCTTTAATGATGTAGATTAGTCAACAAAGTGCATATCACTAAACACGATGTTTCGGTCTCAAATAAAGACAACTGACGCAAATAAAAAATTAAATCATTAAAATATTTCACAGGGAAGCACAACACCCATCTTTACGTAGACAAAACTAGGCTACATTTATTTTAATAAACGGGTGAAACCCATATGTAACGATGGGAATGGGGAAGTGGGGGAGGGGGTAGAGAACAGGGAAAAAGCGTGGAGGAAATTCAAGTACTAAAGCAAGTCTCTTCCTCTCCTGTGCCTTGAATCGTCCCATGTCCTTTTAATTGGCCTGACAGAAATTGTAAAACAGAAACTTTACTGTAACATTGACCTTGTTTTTTAACACTAACGCACTGCACTGAATTACACAGGGTATCCACAAAATAATTCCCTGATTACAAAAATGCATATTAAAATAATAAATATAATTAAAATATGCATTTTTGTAATCAGGGA
>JAHWFP010075516.1:0-14917 GCA_023313725.1 Lithobius niger
GTTTTTGTCAAACTCAATGTCGTCTATTCTGTACGTCTTATTGTTACGTCTTTGAACTGGGCAGAGTGTTTCAAAGTTAGCGATATTTTTGTGAACTAACCTATTGTCCATTGTCAGTGTAAAGGTTAGAATAAAAATAGCAAATATTTTTATTCTACAGTGAAGTAGCCACTAAAATGATTTTTTGTCTAATCATGTGCGTTATTGAATCGCCGTATTGTGCAGTCTGGAATATCAGTATAAATTTTTGTTCCAATATGAAGGCAGCACTAATGAAACCTCATAAGAAGTTTGTAATGCGGTACTGATTTCTTGAGAAATAATTTAAACGATCCCCTCCGGATATTAAAGCAACCGTTCAGACGGGGGGAAATTCTCGCCTTAAATCTCCAGGTATCGTTTAGGCGGGGGTATTGTGTAATCAGTAACCGGAATCATAAGATGTATTATGTAATCAGTAACCGGTATCATAATAAGGTATCATAATAAGATGTATTATGTAATCAGTAACCGGTATCATAATAAGGTATCATAATAAGGTTTCATAACTAGGTTTTGTAAAGTTAGTAAGCACGTAGCATGGTTTTACAACCTAAGGTTTTTTACGTAGTTAGGTTTTGTAACCTAAGGTTTAACGTAGCATGTTTTTTAAACTGGTAACCGAAAGAACTAGGTATGTATGGAAAAAGTTTTTTTAGTAAGCTATAAACCAGTGTGATGAATAACTAACCAGTTCTACTAAAAGGTAGAAAAATGAAAGCAATGGTTACATCGTGAATTAATGGATAACAGTTAACGCGATATGGTATGTAAACTAACTTACTGTGCAAAATAAGTTCGTGTAAAGTCGTTGCACGTAATACCGAAGTTATTGTTTGGTAAAGCCTAATATTTGTTTTTTTTAAAAACGAGATTAGGCTTATCTTTTTAAGTTGCGGGGCTGATCCAAATATGAGTGATTTCGGCCTATTATTAACTTTTTGCCAGTTTAAGTTTTACAAGTTGCATTTTCAGCAACTTGACCAGTTTTAAGTTTTCATACCTGAAAGTTTTAGTTTATCTTGCCGGTGTGTGCTTGGCAGAAACAAGAACATTATGTACTGTTCCGAGTTTTTTGTTGTCCAGGAGATTATGCAGTTTCCGGCTTTTGGTTCGTCGACACTGCTGAGTTCAAGGAATCCCAACATCGCAGTGGGCGGGGGATTGTTGGACGAAACCCCTTCTTACCGAAGTATTGATTGTCTCCAGACCATTGTTCCACAACACTGCAGCGTCTTAGAGCGACCTGGAACAACGCACAAGTGGTGTACGCAAGCCTGGACAATCAACTACAGGACCAACCGGTACAACGGTATTGTTGTAGAAGAAGCAAGTGGCGCATCGCTGCTGATGCGCAGATTGCACTTCACTGCCGGCTCCTGATGGGGTCGGACCTTCCGGACTTAAACTCATTTTTGTTAACCCTTTCCCAATGCTGGCTCTAGGCCTAAACCTGTCGTAAGCCTTACAGGTGTATGTTCGAAATGGCATATTTATTTTATAACATTGTAATGTTACATGCAAACTATGTTTTCCACTAAACTGAGTTATGACCAATCGATGTTTATGAGTTATTACCATTTTGGTCTGTTTCCGCACGTACCATTAAGTCCTATCACATTTTGAATCCGTAGTAAATTACCTAACAGTAATTTGATCCTTCCTCTGGCATAAGCAGTTTTTCAGGCCCAACAAGCTATTATGTTAATAATTCCACTGGCAACTCAACAAACCCATAACTGCCTGAAGGAACTTTCAGACCCATTTTTTTAGAGTCCATTTGGGACTGGGTCGGTTCTCGGATTCGAACCGGCATTCTCTTGGTTTGGAGCCGACGACGCTGACCGCTGGGCTGTGACTGCCCGCTTTGCTCGGGGTCCCCGGGGACCCCTAACAAAGCTCGCGCTGGGACTTAGTTTTTCGCTGTTATACGTTGAAGGCGTACGCTCGTGTCTAGGCGGTTATGGGTTAGCTGAGGGTTGAGAAAATATTTGATTGCGACCAATAACCCATAACCGCCTGAAGGAACTTTCAGACCCTTTTTTTTAGTTGGGTCGGTTCTCGGATTCGAACCGGCATTCTCTTGGTTTGGAGCCGACGACGCTGACCGCTGGGCTGTGACTGCCTGCTTTGCTCGGGGTCCCCGGGGACCCCTCACAAAGCTCGCGCTGGGACTTAGTTTTTCGCTGTTATACGTTGAAGGCGTACGCTCGTGTCTAGGCGGTTATGGGTTAGCTGAGGGTTGAGAAAATAATTGATTGCGACCAATAACCCATAACCGCCTGAAGGAACTTTCAGACCCTTTTTTTTTAGAGTCCATTGGGTCGGTTCTCGGATTCGAACCGGCATTCTCTTGGTTTGGAGGGTTGAGAAAATAATTGATTGCGACCAATAACCCATAACCGCCTGAAGGAACTTTCAGACCCTTTTTTTTTAGAGTCCATTGGGTCGGTTCCCGGATTCGAACCGGCATTCTCTTGGTTATGGGTTAGCTGAGGGTTGAGAAAATAATTGATTGCGACCAATAACCCATAACCGCCTGAAGGAACTTTCAGACCCTTTTTTTTAAGTACCATGGTACTTGGGTCGGTTCTCGGATTCGAACCGGCATTCTCTTGGTTTGGAGCCGACGACGCTGACCGCTGGGCTGTGACTGCCCGCTTTGCTCGGGGTCCCCGGGGACCCCTCACAAAGCTCGCGCTGGGACTTGGTTGTTCGCTGTTATATGTTGAAGGCGTACGCTCGTGTCTAGGCGGTTATAGGTTAGCTAAGGGTTGAGAAAATAAATGATTGCGACCAATAACCCATAACCGCCTGAAGGAACTTTCAGACACTTTTTTTTTAAAGTCCATATACTCGGGTCGGTTCTCGGATTCGAACCGGCATTCTCTTGGTTTGGAGCCGACGATGCTGACCGCTGGGCTGTGACTGCCATCTTTGGTCGGGGTCCCCGGGGACCCCTCACAAAGCTCGCGCTGGGACTTAGTTTTTCGATGTTATACGTTGCAGGCGTACGCTCGTGTCTAGGCATTTATGGGTTAGCTGAGGGTTGAGAAAATAATTGATTGCAACCAATAACCCATAACCGCCTGAAGGAGCTTTCAGACCCTTTTTTTTAGAGTCCATATGGTACTTGGGTCGGTTCTCGGATTCGAACCGGCATTCTCTTGGTTTGGAGCCAACGACGCTGACCGCTGGGCTGTGACTGCCCGCTTTGCTCGGGGTCCCCGGGGGCCCCTCACAAAGCTCGCGCTGGGACTTAGTTTTTCGCTGTTATACGTTGAAGGCGTACGCTCGTATCTAGGCGGTTATGGGTTAAAACACGTTATGGTTTCAAATAATATTCTTCTGGAAGAATTAATTTGGTATTGTATCTTGCGATCCAATGCATTTGAAGCCCACGAACCAATGACAGTAGCAGTATTCAAATTTATTCATGGGTCGATTTGGAGCTTGTGTAGTACTAGTTATGTGTTTGACTCTTTCATCATCACATTGCAACATCTAGACAGACGCTAGTGTGTCGCGCCAAGTTACGCAACAATCATCACAACAAACATATCAATTCAATTGTCGAAGTTGTAAACCATAGTTGCGCGACGTCTAATATCCTGAAGCAGAGTTGGGGACATTTCAGGTGCTTGGATAAAAATAATAATGCGGTACAAAAGCTTAAATTGTGTAGAAATCAAGAGCAATGACCCACCTGCCAAAAATTAGTTTATGCGGGAATGACAGCTAAGCTGCTTTCAATGCAAAATCTTACCCTCAATAACGTTAATGTTGCAAATGTGTAACTAGCTATCTAGAGCTAGCTAATTCAAGTCCGCTCATCTCCATGTTAATTTCCATCGGACGATTATTCATCGATACCGAGATAATGGGAAGACTTCCAGCTATGAAATTGGACGAACTGCAGTACGATATGAACTGCATACCTTTATGGTTTGGAGCCTAGGGGTGTGACGGGAATGGCATGGGATGGCGCGTAAGTACGAAAATATTGTTATAACCATTTGTGGTATTGTCGTCATCGTCTCTCATTGGACGGCCAAAGTTCGGACAATGACAACGTGTATACAGTCTGACGTGCGTGCCTAGATACACACTAGTGTTGAACGATAAATCTAAACAACGTTGCCAATTGTAGTCACGTCCAATTCACGATAAATAAACCAAGCGTAAAAACAAAGCAAAATAAACAAAACCGTATTTATTTAAAGCCAAAAACTGGTGAAGAGGCTACCTAGTTGAGACTGGATCGGCCCTTCAAAAAAGTGATATCAGCGCACCAAAACTAACGAAATAAAACAAATTACAACAAAATTAAAACAAAACCAAAAACAACGTTGCGAATGGCGGTTCAAAAGCTTAAATTGTGTAGAAATCAAGAGCAATGACCCACCTGCCAAAAATTAATTTATGCGGGAATGCCAGCTAAGCTGCTTTCAATGCAAAATCTTACCCTCAATAACGTTAATGTTGCAAATGTGTAACTAGGTGACTAAGTTGAGAATGGTTCGGCCTCTAGACAAAAGGTAGCAGCAAAGTGTTAAAAACCAATAATTGTTGACGTGCCACTTTATTACACATTGGCACGGTAGTGGAGTTGAGTCTAACATACAATTAAAAAAAAAGGACTGATATCATGTCAAAAACCAAAACTGGTAAAAAGGGCCTCCAAGTTCCGAATGGTTTGGCCCTTCAAAGGAGTGATATTAACACACCAAAACATTCGCCTACTTAATCGCACCGAATAATACTTTGGACATTAACTGAAAACTTGAACATTGCTACCGTAAGTAGCAATGCTCTATTTTCATTTCACCTTCGAATTATTAGCAGTGCGATTAACCTGGCGAATGTTTTGGTGCGTTGATATCACTCCTTTGAAGGGCCGAACCATTCGGAACTTGGCGGCCCTTTTCACCAGTTTTGATTTTTGATTAGATTGTTTTAACATTGCAACACACCAATAATCAAACATATTTTACGTCGTTTGTTTCATCTTCATTACTTTTGTCACCAGTTGTTTTAAATTAAATTTTTGAAAAGTGAATACGGACACGCCCGTTTCTTGTGATGGAGATTTTTGCCATTCGCAATTTTGTTAATTGAATAAAATTATGGGGATACAAAATTTCCAACAGAGCACACGACCAGTTACCAATTCAATTCATTTTGGAAGATGAATCGTGTGTCCAGTTACATTGTTTTCAGTGTGATAAGTGGGGTTACCATTGGTTGGTAGTTAGGGAAATTTTTTTTATTGGGGACCCTGTTTAAGATCTGTAGCATTCACCCAACTGTCAAATTTCGAACTGTACTCTTCCCAATGAACGAGAAATTTTTTTTCTAGTTTTACATTTGGTTTTCAAGATCTTCTCAACAGCTTGTAGTGCCCCTTCGAGTTTCAGAGTTTCAGGCTCAAAGTTATTTCATACGGATAAAAATGTAGCAGTATCTTTTCACCGCTGAAGTCCTCCAAGGTATAATTCGGAATGGGCAAGGTCGCGTGTCTTTTAAAGATTTTGAGCAAATACATAATGACCGGTTCCGTATTTTGACAAATACATGTCTAACTTGATCATTTCGAGCTTGTTTAGTACGTGTTCGGCTAAGCTTATTGTTTCAAATTGTTAAGTAGAATTAACCCTGTGGTTTCTCATGTAGTGTTGAATAAAGCATACAAAACATACTGGGTTTTTCTTGAAACTCTCTGACACTATTGTCCTGCTCGTTGTCTACTCATTGTGGGGCAGATATCACATTCAGGGTTCGGCTCCCAAAAAAAATCAAACATCAAACTGGTATTAAAATAATTAATTATCAAATAAGGGAGTGTTCACTAATTATGTAATGCTTGGAAGGGGAGAAAGGGTTAAGCTAATGTGTTACCAAGTGTTTCAATGGGGGAAAGGTGTACGATGAAGTGTTACTCAACACGCCAATTTTTGTCGAATTATATTTCGATAATTTTTTCTGAATTATTTTTTTTGGTAAATTCGTTTAACTAAATTATTTTTGTAACTTCTGAACTTGAATTTTTTTCGAAATCTCTAGTCGGTGCATCTGGTACTAAGTACAGCTTATAAAAACGAATTCATCAAAATAAATGTGTAGACTTGAGCGAAGCAAGCTGCCTGCATTAAAGACTGACCTTGTGAGGATACGATACACTAATCCGAGAAAAAAAGAATAGGCAATTGCCTCGACTGGGACTCGAACCCAGGACTTCCCGTTTACTAGCCGGGTGCTCAAACCACTGCGCTACCGGGACAGGTACTGGCTACAAGCTCCAGCTGAGCTAAGTAGCTGTTCAGTCTTTCTCAGTGGTGACCTAGAGATCACAAACATACATACAAGGAAAGAAATCAACATTGCTTCTTGGCGTCCACACTAGAAATAATGCAAGTAATAAATAAAGAACAAATCACAAGGCAAGGGTAACCGAAGCAAGCAGTCTGTATTAAAGACTGGCCTTTTGAGGATACTAAACAATAATCCGAGAAAGAACGAAAAAGCAACTGCTCCGACTGGGACTCCCCCAGGAATTCCTATTTACTAGCCAGGCACTCATTTATTTATTACTTGCATTATTTCTAGTGTGGAGGCCAAGAAGCATTGTTGCTTTCCCTCCTTGTATGTATCTTTGTGTTCTTTAGATCACCAATGAGAAAGACTGAACAGCTACTTAGCTTGACTGGAGCCTGTAGCCAGTACCCGCGTGGGCAGCACAGTAGTTTGAGCACCTGCTAGTAAACGGGTAGTCCTGGGTTCGAGTCCCAGTCGGGGCAGTTGCCTTTTCTTTCTTTCTCGGATTAGTGAATCGTATCCTCAGAAAGCCAGTCTTTAATGCAGACTGATTGCTTCGTTTACCTTCTACCTTGTGATTTTTTCTTTATTTATTGTGTAGACTTGATTGGGTGGAGGGTTGTGAAACTGTTACGTGTTTTCAGGTAGAGGGATTTTGTGGAATCTTACACTGGTGTTAAAAAAGTGATGGGATTTAAATACATGTTACACTGTTGTTACGAAGGGCCATGAAGAGGGTCAAAGATCTGGAAAGAAGTGTAATAGAATTCGTGAATGCACCATTTGTTTGCATAGAAGGTAACTGTAGTTTAGGTCTTCGCTGTTAAGCGCGTGAAATGCTGCGATAACCTTCAGATGGAGTTCCACGTTATAAATGATTAGTTTTTTTAGAAAATGAACTGTATATAAATACTGACAAAACCTGCATAAATCATCCCGTATGATTATGGAAAATTTTGAAACAAAACTTTGTCAGGCAGCTTTCAAAAACTCTAATCTATCTAATGGATGCCTTTGCTACAGTATAAAAAACCGTGCGACAAGTGAAATATCTTGGTATCAATACTGAAAGAAATTGTAAGTACTTTAATCTGACATTCAATTCCAAGTCTTCATAAAATTAGAGATATTCAATGTACATAATAAGAAGGAATAGAACACCAGTATTCTCTCACTTGCTAGATATGCCTACTCATTATATACTTCCACTTCCGTGGGATATATTGTTTGCTTACGAAACATACTAAATAAAGCCTGTAAAGTACCGTTTTATATCGATAACATAATGAATGGCTCTAAATATTTACTATACGAACTCAAATTGATGACAATACTGCAACTTGTTGGTTACATTGTGATTCCCAGAATTATTTTAATTGTGAGCTAAGTACACCTGTACGTTGATTTATTAGAAATAATAATAACTTGCTAAATATGCCACACATTAGCAATTCTTACGGAAAACAAACAATGAAATGTACAATAATATACGCATAGAACAATTTATGACCAAACTAGGTAAGCTAAACAATAATTAAAAAACAAGAAATTGACAAAGTTGAATTTGTAATACCTAGTGCTTTACTTGCTTTTAAACTTTAATACACGGGAACAAAAATTTGAACTCTTCATGTAAAGATTTCCTGCTATAACGTATCAGAGTGTGTGAATTAAATACAACCTGAACATTTATTTAATTTTGTTAATTTACATTCTTCATTTTACTTTGTTTACCATGTTTTATAACTGTTTAAAAACTAATGATGTATACTAATACAACGAATCTAATAATGATAGTTCATAGTTTTTTTAATATTTAATAGCACATAAAAGTTATTTTTGAGTCAGGCTACCAAGATGTAAAACTGTCAATATAAATATTATTATTTAAAATAAATATTATAAAGAATGAAACGTGAAAACTTAGGAATAACAGGAAAAATTCTAGAAATACTCACAAACTATTTACACAATACGAAAGCGTTAGTTAAAATTTTAAATAACTATAGTGTCTATACAAATATTAATTTTGGAGTGCCTCAAGGGTCGGTCTTAGGATCGCTACTGTTTCTAATTTATGTAAATGACATTCAGGTTACTGTATATAGGACGGGATTATATATGTTTGCCGAAGACAAAATAATTATATTAGTAAACTACTCTTATGAAGAAATGCAAGGAGAAATACAAATAAAACCTACAAGGAGAATTTGATATGGTAAGAGGATGGATCATTGAAAATGAACTTTATTTTAGTGAAAAAAGGCAATACAATTAAACATGACATTACCGAAAATGAAAAACAAAGAAGATATAAATGTTATATATCTTCTTTATCACACACTAAAATCTGGAAATTGATGATAAATGTTAAAAACTGAGAACTAACAAAAAAAATTGAATGTAAAAATTGCACAAAATACATGGGAATGGAAACTGACAAAAATTCGGATTTCATACTGCATATAACAAAATTAATTACAAAGTTACGTAAAATATTACCAAAACTTTACAATATTACCAAGTTACCAATATAATCAAGTTACCGGCGATTATCGATTCCATTAAGCAAGAAGCGACATTTATCCTGTATACAGGATCTAACAATATTCCAAGTGATAATCCAATTAGAATCGTTCTCCAGATAAAGTGAATGATTGATCTAATCCGCAACAGAAAATTTTTATCAAATATTGTGATAATTGCACTACCGCCAAAGTTTTTTGGCAAAAAAAACTGCAGAGGGTAAAGATTGCCTGATTATGGGAATTTATAGAGTATTGGATACGTGTAGCCCTTTTCCTACTTAAGTGCAGCAGCGGGTGCAACTTTTGATCACCAAGTTTTACAAACTTGCCCCCATCCAACAAACTCACTTGCAAATTAATTAACGCAAGAAGTATTCCAAAAAATCTTCCTTTCTTCTACACCCTTATAGCTGATCTGACAACGGATGTATTTTTCATCACCGAAACATGGCTTAACTCAACGTACACCGATCCAATGATTGCTCGTCACCTGCCTTACCAAATTGTACGCAGAAATCGCGGTTCACACGCAGGTGGTATCATGATTGCCTACAGGCCATATGTTGACCTGATACTTATGTCTGTATCTCATAATGCAGATGCGACGTCTGTAACCATACCACCTCTGAAACTTAACTTTATCTTTGGATATCTCCGGCACAGTTATAATGATCTCGCGGTATCGCATATTAGCTCATTTATAATTAAGGAACTCCACCCTACCTACTCGAATATTGTCTTGGGCGATTTCAATCTCTACACAGTTAATTGGTCTGCACTCAGTGCCTCCAGGAAGCAACACAAAGACTTCCTTTCCTCTATACTACCATTTGGTCTGACCCACCATGTTGATGAACCTACGTGGGGAAATAGCATCCTGGATTTGATTTTTACCAGGAAGACAGGCTTGTTTATGACATTAGCATTGAAGACAAATTGGGTAATAGCGTCCATTTTTCTGTTGCTTTTAAGGTAAACTGCGACATCGTTAAATTGGATCGATCGAAAATTGCAAATTATAAAATCGACTTCGATCTACTTAGGCATCTGATTGGATCCATCAACTGGTTCAAGTGTCTTTCACACGTAAAAACTCAGTTGACTCGTTATGGGAATGTTTTATTGACCTTCTTACTGCAAATGTTAACTTCTATTGCATTACCCCTAGGAATAAACCGACCACTAACCAAATACTTCCAAAAAACATACGCAAAGTTGGGCAACAGAAATTAAATTTATGGCGCTTACTAAAGCTAAGCAAAACAACTGACCTACAAAATGACTATGAAGTGTGTTGCCGGAAATATACCACTTTGATTACCACCTGGCATTCTGAATTAGCTAAATCAGTTCTCCGAGAGGGAACTATGCACTCCTTGTTTAGACACTATAGAGTTATGACAGGATCAAAAAGACACCTACCACCTATTTTGGTTAAAAACCTCCTTTTAACAGGTGACTTAGAGCGTGCCAATGGGCTTAACGAGAACTTTACCCAATTGGGGACTATTGATAACCAGGTTGAGCCTGTGTATCATGGCAAGATTTCGCCCAGCAATATCAACAACGATAATCTCAGTTTCTCTTTTCCTGAGATTTTTGCCACACTGGCGAAAATGAAAGTGAGTAAGGCAATGGGTCCTGACAGCTACTCATCTTTCTTCTATAAAGAAGTAGTCGCAGAAATTGCGCCAGCCCTTTCGATCGTTTTTACAGTTTCCTTCAGTACAGGCCAATTATCTAAAACTTGGTCTGAGGCAAACATTACACCCATTTTTAAAAAGGGAAATGCAACCCTACCTACTAATTATAGACCAATTGCCTTAACATCTGTTGTTAGCAAAATTATGGAATCTATTATAAGAAACCACATTCTACAAAACTGCCAAAAGCATGTTCTTCTTGACCATAACCAGTTTGGCTTTCTGCCGCAGAGGTCGACCACAATCCAACTCCTGTCGATATTGGACTGGTGGACCTCGGCGGTTGATCTGGGTGTGTCATCTGAAGTAATCTATTTTGATTTTCAGAGAGCCTTTCACTCTGTAGTGCATTGTAAGTTAATCTCTAAACTTATCCACCTTGGTATTAACGGCAAAATGCTGAATTGGATTATGGCATTCCTCTGTAATCGTACCTACTCAGATTGGCTGCCAACCATAAGTGGTGTACCGCAGGGCTCTGTGCTAGGCACCCTTCTTTTCATTCTGTTTGTTGGTGACTTACTACAAGACAACACGAACTTTGGTACTTTGAACTTTAAATTTGCAGATGATCTCAAGGCTGGAAACGAATTGATTTCATGTAATCAACGGGCAAACCTCGTTGCTGTTGTCAACAATGTTGCACAGTGGTCCAAGGAATGGAAATTGCCTCTTTCGTTGCCCAAATGTTATTCGATGGTTATCGGGGCCCATATCGTCCCCTTAAAATTAGAACTAGGTAACTCTATTTTCAGCATTTTGTGTAAATCAAGTTTAAACATAACTATGTAGATTAGAAGTCAGGATATAAAGCTCGAATTCAGTTAGGTATGTCGAACATAGCTTTAAATACATGTTAAAGTTAGAAAAAAGTCTCGTTGGCATACTTCAAATACACGCGGCTCCACATGAGTTACCTAGTTATAGTATTAAACTGATCGCTTATGTAGTATGTTACGTGCTAAAAGTAGGTAACTAAAGAATTACTACAAAAAACTGTTGAATAATGCATTATAAAAGCTATGACGAAAAGTTACATTAGAAATACATATTCCACCTAAGGTTGAACAACTTTAGGATACAAAGGGTGACAGAATTTGACAGTTGAAATCAAAGTAGTACAGTATTTTATTTTGAACAACTAATCGCTCTATAACTTCATCAGCATTACCACATGCACGAACGCTGTCTACTAAATTTCGGTAGAAGCACTAGTAAACTAGAATGATTGCAGAGAGGGAGACTGTCGTAAAAAAATGCTCAAGTGTTTAATCCTCGTGAAACCTTACTGATGTATACGGTTGACCCCAGTCTCCCTTGTTAAAGATGCCTAATAGCAAAATATTTTTTTTTTAAACTTCTTAGTGTGTTGTGCACCAAATAGTTAACAAAATCCTCTGCTCTTAGGCCTCAAAAGGAATGGTGAAGACACATCTACAAATTTATTTAAATTTGTTGATCCAGTTTAGAAATGTTGTCCCTAGCTGGTACTGCAAAGCTAGTGTTTGGTGTTCAGCATTTTTGGTGTAACCCTTTTTACAGACCAAACCATTTCCTGTATAAAACTGATCTTTGCCCATTTCACAGATTATCCTGTACAGATTGTTCTTTTATAAAACTGATCGAAATTGGTCAAGTAGTCCCTGGGTTACAACGCTCAAAATGATCCAATGTATTGTTGTGTATTGTTTTAAGCATTGTCATTAGGTAAAAATATACACAACCCTTTTTTAGTATGCCGAAAATAAAATGCCAACAATGCTGGCGTGATAACAATTCTCAGCACTTTTTGAGGCAACCCGAAATTAAGCATTGTTATTGTTAGTTTAGGGGCTTGACTATAATAGTAATCCGCATGTTAAAGCAAAATTTTGATGCCTAACAACTCTGTTGTTTAATATTTTTAACCAAATGTAGGATATGGGCTCGGTCAACAAACATAAAAAAATTAAATTCCGTTGGACAAAAAAAAATAAAATCAAGTCATTTGATGTTTATGCTACTAACGTGCTAACAATTACTGTGCTCTTAATGCAAGGTATAGACAAAGCAGTGTTAGTAGCTTCATTGAAACGCAGCCAATATCAGACGCAATAAAAGTTGTTGCAAACAAACTATTTACTAACAGAAGGCTTTGCGTTAAATGAGCGAGTGAAACTAGCTAAGTTCAATGTTTGTCTACAGTGGCAACAAACAGTACAGTAGAACACCATGGAAGGCTAAAGTTTCAAGAATTAGAAAACAAAAATGAACTTATTTTATTTTAAGGTAAGCTTTAACTGAGCCAAAGTCAAAACAGAAGGAACATAAAAAAGCTTTCTTTTAAAGTTGGTGGTATCACAGTGTTGCTATATCTTGTTTAGTCCACCTGAAACCTTACTGCTGTATTCAAACAGAGAAAATTAAAACCGTTGCAACCGCCAACAAAAAATACTGGAATTTAAAACGGGGAAGAAATTGGGTATTTATCGTTTTAATACGCGAGTTTTAGTAGAGCTTGTGTAATGATTACTGTAGACAAACGAGTCCAACTTTCAAAAATGTTGATACATAAACAAAGGCTAATATCCTCCAACTGTTATGTATCACCCGATTTGTATTTGCCTGTGTGCAGTACTATTTTGTAGTGTTAACTAGGCAAGCATTTTCCCTTACACAGCATTTTGGTTACTAGGAGTACCTTCAAAACTATAGTTTGTTCCACATTATGTTTTCAGAAAACTGACTGAATGACGACTCGTTTCCTTGCACTAAGAGTGCAAAAACATGTGGATATCACACTTGTAGGCTCAACAAAGTTACTGTTAGAGTTTACGAATAGGATGTTTACGGATTTTTTGCATTCGTAGAGGAAGAAAACATGGCGTCATACAGTCAGTTTTCTGAAATCATAATGTGAAACAAAGTATACACACCAGCTCATAAGGCTGGTACATAGTTTTTAGATGGTGCCCTAGCTTCACAACCATCGGCCCCAGAATGTTATCCACAAAAGAACTGGAAAGTACTACGCAGCCAACGAGTTTTCTTGAGTATAGAGAAACTAGGTATCTCAGAAAAGCAACGAAAAGAAAGTACTAGAAATAGGTATCTCGACTTGCCTACTTTTAGTATTATTCTAATGAATGAACTTTTAAATACCTAGTTCTTAATACTGAAAAACTTCGTTGCTATGGGTAACTGAGATAACTACTTTTTACAGATAATGCGCTTCATCATGAAATATCCAAAGAACTAGGCAATTCAATTTTGGCAATTTTCGAGTTACCTAGTTCTAATTTTAAGGGGGCGATATTGGGTCGCCAAACTATTTTATTGACGGATTCAAGATCGAGGAAAAGCACTCAGTTAATGACTTGGGTGTCCTGTTAAATTCCAATCTTAAGTTCTCAGAGCATTGCTCTAAACTTACTTCAGATGCCTTCCGACGTTTATTTATTGTTAACAGGTGCTTTGGCAAAACTAACACCAATACAAAAGTGTGGGCATTTAAAGTCTACGTAAGACCACTATTGGAGTATGCCAGCCCCGTTTGGTCACCGTACCTATTGAAGGACATCGACTTGCTGGAATCAGTGCAGCGTACTTTCACTCATTCCATACCTGAGCTGCGTTCGTTATCGGCTGGTGACTGGCTTCGTAGAACGGGACTGGAGCCACTCAAATTGCGCAGACTCAGATATGACCTTGCACTCACCTTTCAAATTGTTAAAGACCAACTTCCGATTTTTCTACCATTTTTTTCATTTTCTCTAACCACCCATACTCGTGGGCACCATCTGAAAATGCAAAAGCAATCTTCCAGGACCGATTGTAGGAAGTTATTCTTTGCTAATAGGGTTGTTGACTGCTGGAATTTCTTACCGAATACTGCCATCTCTTTGATGACAGTGTCATGCTTTAAACAAGCGGTCCGTAAAATTGACCTTTCAAAATTTGTACGATACACCTACTAAAAAACTTAAAAACGAAGATCTTAGCTTTTTTTAAGGCATCCATTACCGTGATTTTCTGAGGCAAGGAAAATGAAAGACGAATAGTGTATTTTTTATATTTTTTTTAAATGTTGACAAACCCCAATCTGGGTGCTTAGTTTTTAGTATTCACCGTGCATATCTTGCATTATTTTAGCAATGTTTTTACTTTTTAATGGTAAAGCTTCTTCATGGGCCTTTTAACACTTTTTGCATCCTTTCCATGTCCTGCACGTTTGGCGATGCCATCGGGGGCATTTGAGTCCCTGGCAGGTCTAACCTTGGTGGTAAGGCATTAGTGTCCCCCAAAACTCTTAGCATCACTATTCCTTGGCCATATATTGTACACTGTACTTAA
>JAHWFP010075523.1:7405-25144 GCA_023313725.1 Lithobius niger
ACTGCGTGGTACACTAAAGTAGAACGAAAACAAAAACGAACTCGTTTGATACTTAAGGTAAGTTTTAACTGGTCCGAAGTCAAAACAGCAAAGGAACGCAAATAAACTTTCCTGTAGGTTTCATATTCTGCAGTATTGCTGTACTGTTTAGTCCACGTGAAACCTTACTGCTGTATCCAACCATTATACACGTACATACACTTAAAGCCAGAGCCCAAATGACAAACCTTTCAAGCCCAAACAAAGGAAGCATAATGTAAGGCTAAACACACGACTACTTTCTCGGCCAAACGTTTTTAGTGTTCTTCAGTCACGTCGTCTACTTTCCGTTCGTCACCCTACTTATGATATGGTTTTCAAGATTCTTAAGCACTTTTCCAGGCATGGAATTTCATTATTACGTTCCAATACACTTCCAGGCTTTCAATGACTCGCGCGAATCCTGAGTTACCTGTAGACTGAACTATGAGGATTAGTTTTTAAACATTTTCCAGCGACATCGTTTAGCAAAGTAGAATGCACCAATCATCAGCTGATGTATCGTGTGCAAACGTAAAAACGGTAAAAACATTTGAAGACAGTAGCAAGGTTTCACGTGGACTAAACAGTATGGCAACACTGCAGTAGCTGAAACCTTACAGAAAAGTTTATCTGTGTTCCTTTGCTGTTTTGACTTCAGATCAGTTGTTTTGACTTCAGGTCAGCTGTTTTGACTTCAGGTCAGCTGTTTTGACTTCAGACCTTAAGCATCAAACGAATTCGTTTTGTTTTCTAATATAATACAGCTTCGACAGCGTTTCCCTTAATTAAAGCTGCTCTTTAGGTTTTGGATTGACATTGTACCTAACAATGGCGGTGATGCACAGATGAAGATATAGACTAATAGGCATACTACATGTGGCGTACTTACTTACCTTGCCTCGGGCGAGTAAACCAAACGTAGCAATCAGGGAACAGACAACTCGTAGCGCAATCATCGCAGCGGAAAAGTGTCTCACCACAACACGCAAACCCCAGCTGGACCGAAAATTTCAGATTTTTAAGTGCGTTCTGTAAATCACCTTATTTATTTATTGAATTATTAAATTGGTATCTAGATACACGCTAATGTGTCGCCGCCAAGTAACGGTAAATCATCCCATTGTAGACATCCGATTGTTAAAAAAATGATTGTTAATGATAAAAAGGCGGCCTCACTAGCAGACGTGTCTATTAACTGTAAGCCACCCCCCCCCCCTCAAATTTAGAGTTCAGAGAAAATCATACTAAAACAGGATTCATGCCAACAGTTAAAAAAAAATACTGTAACGAGCTTGTAGAATTTTCTTGTTATTAAATAGTTGAAACTGCAAATTAATTATGCCCCCCCCCCTCCCATGGCCCCATCCCTTACACAACATACATAGTTTTCTGGATGTAGGCCGATTCGTACAGGCATTTTTTAGTGAGTAAATTAATTAATAGTAAAACTTCGAATTACTGTTATTTACTAGAAAGCAGTTGACAATGTATGCCCCCCCCTCCCCTCGGAAATTATTCCTGGTGCCGCTACTGACACTGATTCCACCCTGCAGTATTGGTATTGTTTGTAATACTCACGTATTGGTCACAGCTTGGACGAAGATATGTAAATCGCCTCTGAACTTTCCATGGGGACAAGTGTATTTGATGGTGAAGTTGTCTTCAGGGAAGCCGAGGGTTATCTTATAAGTGGGTCCCTCATCCTAGAAGAAAACAAAGCATAGCTGATGTTATAGGTCTGCTCTTTTGTTAAATACGAAGAAGGTGAATGTGCTGTATTTCCCAACTGTGCACTGAAAATACTCGACAACCTTCAGCGTCCAATGGACGTCCAAAACGTCAAAAACGTCATGACCAAAAAGACGGTATGTTAAATAGATCCATTGTATTCGACCGTCACACGGAGGTGGAGGGCCAAAAAAATGTCCAAAACACGGTCTGTTTTGGACCCTGTATGGACCTTTCCGGGATATTAGTTTGAAATGTATTTTCTTTGCCTTTTTTTCTTTGCCAATTGATATTGATTTCACTCTATCCTAAGTCGACACGTAGCTAGCTGAGGTCAACGCACTATAGAGTAATATTTAAAGAGACCAATAAGGAGCCAAGCCAAACATACAGTATTCTTCGACCCTGAAAGGCTGAATCAAACTCATTTAAAGTAATGGCCAAGATTGACAGACGATAACAGATGACAAGGCTTAGTACACTGACAACTCAAGAACAAAGCGAAACAATTTAATTGTACGACAATAGGTGCCTTGATCATACAAACAAGTTATAAAACACGATATTGTAGTAAAATGGGACACCCACTCCAGTCATGACAACACGAAGCGTTATCATGACTGGAGTTGGTGTTCTATTCTACTACCATATCGTGTTTTATAACTTGTTTGTATGATCAGGCACCTATTGTTGTGCTGGAATGAAATTTATTTGCTGTGTTCTTGTGTTGCGAGAGTGTACTGGACCTGTACTTATCATCTTTTATCGAAGTCACTACTCGCTTTTACTACTGTCTAAGGACAGACGAATTTTATTTGTTCATGAAGAGGAGGATTTACACTTTTTGCCGCTTACGGCTACACAGATTTTTCTCTCTCTCCCACACCTTAGGTTTTCATGTTTTTTCCCGAAAAATTTGAGGAACCCTATTATTTTTTTCGGCTATTTTTACCGCATTTAACCCCTTGAATTTTGTCACCCAAAGTTGTAGACCTCCTCCCCCCTCCCTCTCCCTTTCCTCTAAACACAGCACTGTTTTCTTCTTATCTTTACTTCCTGGAATTCTTTACAGTCGTTTTGTTTCGTACATTTTAGTGTGTTCTTAATTAGGAACTCGCGGAGTCGCTCGCTTCCCTCGCTCATTCCTCGTCGTCTCGCTACGCTCGAGGAGCTTTCATGCTACAACTCTTATGCTGCTGACAGACATTCCACATCTAAAACGATCAAGCAAATGATAAGAATGCAGTACGCGTTTTTTTTAGGCTTCAGTTCATAAACAAATTAACTAAACAAAAACCAGCTCCTTCTGCCGTGTGCCTAAACTGCCAATGAGCCAGAAAGCGAAACACGCGATTTCTACCACAGCCGGCCTTGGCTTGAAAAATACGTATTACATTTTAGGTATTACGTATTACGTATTAGGTATTACATTTTGAGTTGAAATAAAAGGTTCAGATAATTAAAAGAAATTGGTTACTTAAAGCGCCAGTTCTCCATTTCGATAGTTGCCCATCCACGTTCCCGATTCTGCGTCATCCAATAGGGTCATGTAAACGCAGGACGCCGAAAAAACTTCGTTTTTCACGACGAACAATTTTTTTTTCTTGAGCGCTTCAAAACGCCAAAAAGACCTCGGTCTTGAACCCTTCGCCAAATTCTTAATAATGGACAGAAACGGCCCATCTTGGAACCATTTAATAGCCAGACACATTATCTAAGTCTTCGGGAAGTCCAACCTTCAAAATTCCATCCTGAAGTCTCACAATCGCTATTTAAAAACTGCTCCAAAACTACCGCAGCGCTCCTTCATAATGGCCGCCATTATTGAAACTTGTATCTTGTATTTTCAATTTTATTGCTTTTATTTTTAGGGTAAAAAGCCCAAAGACACTAGCTTAGTTGTGATTTAGGAGGGGCTTTCTTAATTGGTACTTAACCTCACATACATGTGGATACAGACAACTTTTCAAGTGTGATATTTTTTATTATGTTTATCGGCCACAAATTTTATGAAAAATTTCCACCACGATCGTTACCTGTCTTTCAACTTTAAAGTTAAACCTCCAAATTAACTTAAATGCGTTATAGCATTCACTAAGCTAGTTTATTTATCCTCTTTATACTTTATTAATAATATTTTGTCCCCAGAACGCTACCATTAGTCCGAACTAATTCGACATCGGCAATCACTGGACACGAATTTTTATGTAAATATTTTTTCTCCAAATCTCTACAAAAACTCCGACTGTGACCATCCGAATGTGTGCAATAGCTTATACTTCTATTAAAACCAAAAATCTTATAAAGATCTGTTCACAAAGCCAATCCAAAAGTCAGTCTGTGCAAAGAAACTCAGTCCCCCCCCCCCTCCCAACCTAGTTGTGGTGTGTAACACTGCAGTTTACCATTAAAGCTTATTAAATCTAACAGTAATGATTTATTCTTTACCCAAACCAAAGTACTAAGCTTTAACAAGAGCCTATTCACGATGTGCATTTCTAAATATTCAATCAATAATCAATTTCCCAAAGCAAAGGCCTTTCCCAAAGTTCAAGAGTTGAAAACTCAATTTGGCCTATCTTTAACCATTCCCTACTCCTTCAAACAGCTCTGCACCAAGACCCTTTGCTCTACCGACTTTCCCATTGTTCTCCTGGCCCTCCACCAATCAGACCCCCTCAGCTCTCCTCGGCGTCCGCGCTTTGGTCGAGAAAATCCGCTGCTCCAGCATAAAAAGCCCCAGTTGCCCTCCCTATACAGCTCAGTCAGCACAGCTCACAGATCTCTCAAGCTAGAAGGGTCACGCCGGTCGGGAGTGGAGATGTCACGTCCGTGGTTGCAATGCCGGGCAAAATAGTGGTTCGTATGTAACTAGTTTAACTTTAGAAGTTTATATTTAGGACCCCCCCAATTCTAAATTTATAGTCTAACTTAAATTAACCTCTAGCTTAGAGTCTTTATGGTCGGTAAGCCAAATCGGCATTCACGGTCCCTAGCGCCATAATGTTAGAGTAGGCATCTCTTTCTAAAAAGACAAGTTCATTCTTTGCTCATTTTAAATCTTAAATGTAAACAAAGGGACGGTTTGATCTTCATGGATTCGGGGAAAAATAACTGCTGGACGATTTGAAAACTACAGTTGTCAAATATAGTTGCAACTTTGCGGACACAGTTCAGCTTGCTGGGTATTCCTGGATTGGAACCCAAGAAAAAAATTCTTTTTCTAATCGAAATTAAGTGTGTTTAAGAATCAACTTCGTTGTTCTTGTTTATGTGAATTTTCCAAAAGTGTAAATTCAAGCCAAGTGCTTTTCAAACTTGTTAAAGCCAACACTAGTGAACATAAACTGTAAAAGTGTTTATTATATTCATTTTCTGATGTTTTAAAATAAAAAATAAAGAGTTTTTAAATTTCAGGTTCGTTCCCTAGTAATTAATTGTTTCTAGTGTAAATTATCATGTAGCCCATTTTAGCTTTATATTTCGTTTAAGCAATTTAATTAATCTACCGTTGGTGGCAGTGAAATTACCGGTAGCATTAAGGTTAGGCCTATAATAGGACACCGACACTCCATCCCCCAAGCCGGGACTGTAGCCCGTGCTGTGTTTTTTGTCGTAAAAAGTCGTAATAACCACAAAACCTGATGCTAAGAAGTACTCGTCAACCAATGATGTCGGGGGCGCTACAAGAACCTCAGCCGTCGTAGCGTCTGCCGCTACAGCCACGTGATCTCGTTTTAGTTATGAAAATCGCGGCGCTGCTGCCAATAGTGTTGTTCGATTTTTAATTTACCGCTATTTTCTTTATATTACTCGAAAATTCTACGGCACTGCAACTAGGAGTTGATAAGGTGAAAAGGCGCCTTTAATCATCTCGTGATTCCATTCAACAACTGGGAGAGTGGAAAAGCTTTGTTCTGTTCAATGAAAACAAAGAAAACTGCATTCCAGAGAATTGAGCTAAATTTGTTCATGGAGCTACTACTACCAAACTGAAAGTAATTAATTAAAGCCTGGATAACAAGAAACTTGTGCTGACCCATGGCAGAAACGTGTGGCAGACTTTAAAACCCTGATTTTGAGCACCACCACGTTCGGCTTTTTCTTGAAACGCACTCGACAACCTAACCAAGTGGCCCACGATCATGGCACGATGCGTCACATGTGTGTAATGAGCATGCCACAAAAAATGCCACGTGGCTTTCCACCTATCGCCAGACGCACACCACTGATGAATCAACCAAAATTGGCTTGTACACGTCATCACTTTTCACAGAGTCACACAATGTCTATGCAGTGCACAAACTGGTCAAAAGGGTCGCATTTCCCACTCAAGTTATGTCCAGCTTATGCTGGTGGAGAACAGTTGGGTGAATCACAAAGAGAAGGATTGTAGACGATTGGGGAAAAAAAACCTCAAAGGTACAGTACCGACAGCAACATCTCTCTGCCAGCCCATACAGAAAGTGGTTCTCGACGAGGCCTGGATCTCATGAAATTGATACCTCAAACTTTAGCTTTCAAAATTCAAAGAATTCGAGGTGACAAAGCTTAAAAGTGCCTATTCACTTGATTTCAACAAGCGAAGGAATGCGCAAAAAAATTTCTTTTCTAGACCCACGCTAGTGTCTCGCGCCAAGTTAGGCAACATTCATCACAACAAACATCACATCAATTCAATTGTCGAGGTTGTACCCCAATGTAGCGCGGCGCCATAGAGTCAGTGTCTTATATCTTCAAGTCAAGAAATCAAGAGCAATCAAGAGCAATGACCCACCTGACAAAAATTAACTCGTGTAGGAACTGCCAGCTAAGCTGCTTTCAATGCAAAATCTGACCCTCATTAACGTTGAAAATGTGCAACTGGCTAGCTAGCTAGCTACTAGCTAATTCTAGTCCGCTCATCCCCATGTTAATTTCCATAGGGTGATTATTCATCGATACCGAGATAACGGGAAGGCTTCCAGCTATGCGTACCTTTTATGGTTTGGAGTCTAAGGGTGTAACGAGGGCCCTTACAAAAAATTACTGCAGTTTTGACCTTAAAAAAACTGCAGTTCTAAAGTGCAATTTTATGGCACACATACCTGCAGTTTAAATTACTGCAGTTTATCAACGAAATTGCAGTTTTCCGAAACTACAGTAATTAAGAACTGCAGTTTGTGTTCCATAAAATTGCACTTTATGAAACTACACTTTATAAAACTGCAGTTCTGCATAAAAAATGCACTTTATGAAACTGCACTTTACAAAACTGCAGTAAATTTTAAAAAATATAATTCACAGAACAACAGTTACTGTGGAACTTATTTGTATTGAGCAATCTAATTCACATTAGTTTTGGGTATTAACTTACATATAAGACCTATTTCACTTACCTCACTGATCCTTGCTACTCATTAAGGTTTACTTACAACATTGTTATGTATGAATCAACCTTATATACCTACTCACTCGTTAAAGTTAATAAGTATGGTTGTAGGATTTGTATTTTAATTATTATTACTAAAATAAAGCAGTGCTGATCTTCATTTTAAACAATCAATTGGCCTCTTTTGTTTTAAACTTTGCGAACTTCACTACATTAATTAAAACTTCATCATAATTTAGGAAGTGTTTAAAACTTTAAATTTAACAGCAATTCCAACTGCTAGCAAACTGCAGTTTTATGTAAAAACTGCAGTTTTACTGTATGTAGAAACTGCAGTTTTATGTAGGAACTGCAGTTCCAATCCACAGAAAACTGAATTAAAAAAAATACTTTAAATACTTTTTAATATTAATAATTAAATCAGTTAAAAAATTGTAATTATTATCATCAAAAACTATTCAAAGTACGATAAACTTAGAATTCAGTAGTCTGCAGTTTGGAACTAAATTTTCTGTGTAAAACTACAGTTTACTAACAGTTGAAAGTTTTAAGTTGCATCTGGTCTAATCTAGAAGTAGCTAAATCTAAATGATTAATAAATCCTGTGATCTGAGACAGGATTATTGATAAGCTACATAGCCAGTTACCTACCTTAACATAAACAATCAGTTCATTAAATCAGTTAAAGAATTGTAATTATTAGCATTAAAAACTATTAATAAGTATCTTTAAAATTCAGTTGCCTGTGGTTTGGAATTGCAGTTTCTGTGTTAAACTGGAATTTACTAGCGGTTGAAAAAGCTATTCGCTCATTAAAACGTCATTTAAAAGTTAAATCGGCCCTTGTAGATTACAATGGTGCATCTCCTTTTTAAAAAAAATTGATGTTAAATTGTAGTTTTAAACAGGCATTTAGTGGGTTGGAAGAGGATTTAGGGTACTACATGCAATCTTGGTCAGCAACTGTTTTCCAAAGTTGATTAGTAGAACCTCATAAAAGTGATGGTGAGGCAGGGACTACTGCAGCACGAATGGTCAAATTGAAAAATTTGTTAAATATGCTCCTTCATATAGTTTCTTTTCTTCATAACTGAAGTTATCATCCACATTAACCTCATTTAAAACCAGTAACTGTATTAAACTGCATTTTCAGTCTATAATCGCAACTGAAAACTAGAGTTTAACTTGTAAGCTGCTGTTACAATCTATAAGAATTGCAGCAGTAGAACCATGTCATTATATATATATATATATAAACTGCTACTATTGTTGACGACGGCTAGTCTTGAATATAGGATTCTGATTCAGAAACTGCACTTCTGGAATGAAACTGCAGTTCCAGTATAGAAGAACTACACTTGAAAACTGCAGTTGAGTAGTGAATTGTAGTTACAATGTACGAGAACAGCAGCTGATTACTGCACTCTGACACAGAATGCAGTTCTGTCACAGAACTGCAGTTCCAGTCTACGAGAAATACACTTTAAAACTGCAGTTCTGTAATGAAACTGTAGTTCCAGTCTACAAGAACAGTAGTTAAAAACTGCAGTTGATCACAGAAACTGCAGTTGTGCAGTGGCACGGCAGTTAGTCTACACGAACTGGAGGTGAAACCTGCACTCGTCACAGAAAAAATTTCAAGTACTACACTTGAAGACTGCAGTTTACATAATAACTGCAGTTCTGTAATGGAACTGTAGTTTCCACACAAACTGCAGTTAAAATCTATAAGAACTGCAGCTGAAAACTGAACTCTATCACAGAAAGGCACTCTAAAACTACAGTTTCCACAAAAACTGCAGTTCTGTAAAGAAACTGTAGTTGAACCTACAAGAACATCAGTTAAAAACTCCAGTTGATCACAGAAACTGCAGTTGTGTAGTGGCACTGTAGTTAGTCTACAAGAACTGCAATTGAAAAGGGCACTTCGTCACTGAAACTGCAGTTCTGTCATAGAACTGCAGTTAAAATTCTTAAGTACTGAACTTGAAGACTGCAGTTTACACAAAAACTGCAGTTCCAGTTTATAAGAACTTCAGTTGAAAACTGCAGTTTTCTACACAAATTCCACTTCCTCACTGAAACTGCAGTTCTCTCATAGAACTGCAGTTACAATTTTCAAGTACTGCACTTAATAACTGCAGTTTACACAAAACTGCAGTTATGTAATGGAACTGCAGTTCCAGTTTATAAGAACTTCAGTTGAAAACTGCAGTTTTTCAAACAAACTGCTGTTGTGTAGTGGAAATGTAGTTACAATCTACAAGAACTGCAGTTGAAAATTGCACTTTGTCTCAGAAACTGCAGTTCTCTCATAGAACTGCAGTTAAAATTTTCAAGTATTGCACTTGAAAACTGCAGTTTACACAAAAACTGCAGTTCTGTAATTGAACTGCAGTTCCAATCTACAAGAAGTGCAGTTGAAAACTGTAGTTAGTCACAGAAACTGCAGTTGTGCAGTGGATCTGCAGTTACAGTCTACAATAACTGCAGTTGAAAACTGCGCTTTGTCACTGAAACTGCAGTTCCATAAGAGAACTACAGTTAAAAGAGTAAAAACTGCAGTAATAAAGTGCAGTTTTCATGGGAAAAACTGCAGTATTTTTTTGTAGTTTTTTGCAGTTTTCATGGCGTGGGATGGCGCGTAAGTAGGAAAATATTGTTATAACCATTGTTAGTATTGTCGGCACCGTCTCTCATTGGACAGCCAAAGTTCGGACAATGACAATGTGTATACTGACGTGCGTGCCTAGACACACACTAGTGTAGCACGATGAATCTAAACAACGTTGCCAAAGAAATTGTATTCACGTCCAATTCACGAAAAATAAACCATCTCTAAAAACAAAGCAAAATAAACAAAGGCAACTGGTGAAGAGGCCACCAAGTTTTGAGTGGTTCGGCCCTTCAACGGAGTGATTGGCGGAGCGAGCGAGCGAAGCGTAGCCTATAACGGACACCAAATTGCAAAATGTTGGTTGGTTGGTCCGTTGGTCTGTTGGTTGCACATTTTTAGTCTGGGTGGAGCCCAAACGAAAGACCGAATTAGAATGAAATTTGGTACAACGCTTGATACCCCAAACAGTATTGCTGAGCCAAAATTTGACGTAAATCGAACGATTATTACGGGAGAAATAACGAATTTTCGAATTTATTTCTAACACTCACTATTGTAAATTTGGAATAGAGAATAGTGAAGGAATTCCGACGAAGCATACATTGTGCTGTTGGTAATCAAGTGAACTTAAAAAAAAAAAGCCAAAATAAATCATCGTAGCTTCCTTACAGCTAACAATATTTTTTGACATACCTCAACGAAATAATAACATTTGATCATAACACTTTAACCACTAGAGGAAGACAAACAAATGGGAAAAAAACCAGAAGGATTCGTTAACGACCCACATTCGTTTCATGTAAAAAAGAATGCTTGCAGGAATTCAGCCAACATGGCAACCAAAGTGGCGTTGACGCTATCAACGGGAATCTCAAATTTGAAACATCAAATCACCGCTGCAGGAGGAAACCGTTCATATAATACGAAAGTACACAGCAGACTACGTATTTATATCACATCACAGAACAATAATTTGGCTTCGTATTGTAATTTCAAGATTTCTAGATTGCTATGGAAACTACACTCTCCATCCCATGTTGCCAGAATAAATAGGCCTAACATCGAACCCAATAGGCCTAATTTCTCTACTGTTGTAGCTTACGAAACTAAAACGGGACTAACAATTAGGCTTAAAATTAGGATTTAAAATTATTTAAATTCTATCTTCACAGCCAAGCTAACACCGGCTGATCAACAATCGTAATAATACCAATTAAAAAAAAAAATTAGCGTTTGGCGTTGCAGTACGTGCCAGAGGTGTGCGCTTCAACATTGTCGTAGAAGGCAGCGTAGAGAGCCGCGGATGTTTCGAATCTTTTGATTGTTGTGAAGTACTATCGTTACTGGTGATTGTTTTGCTTGTAATTAAATGCTTTATTGTTAATATTTTAAATCTAGGAAAGATACTCTGCAATAAATATAAACAATGTAAGCATTATTGACGGTGACACGTTCTTTGCCAGCTTAACCACGGCGGCACGTTCTTTGCCAACTTAACCACGGTGGCTAACGTTGTATTTTACAACGGCGGCGGCGGCGCAAAGAGGCTGCAAATAACGAAACGGATACTAAATATGGGTGCAAACAAAAGTATCTTAAAATTAATATGAAACGTAGCCTAGCTAAAATGTAAAAAACACCAGCAAAAAGCTTCAGCTCAACTGTAGTCGAATGAATATTGCCCCCAGCTTTTTAAGGACCATTAGCAAACATTGCACAGCCATTATAATGAGAGGAAATACAAATTTAAAATAAATTTTGCTCCGCTCCGCCTACAATAGGCCCAAAGCCTGTTTCCTAGTATAAACACACCAAAACTAACGAAATAAAACAAATTACAACAAAATTAAAACCAAACCAAAAACCTGTAAAGAGGTGACCAAGTTGATAATGGTTCGACCTATAGGCAAAAGGTAGTAGCAAATTGTTGAAAACCAATTTCTTATTGACATGCAACTTTATTACACATCTGCACGGTAGCGAAGTTGAGTCTAATACACAATTAAAGAAAAAGGACTGAGATCATATCAAAAACCAAAACTGGTAAAAGGGGCCGCCAAGTTCCGAATGGTTCGGCCCTTCAAAGAAGTGATATCAACACACCGAAACATTCGCCACTTAATCGTACCGAATAATACTTTGGACGTTAAATGAAAATTGAACATTGCTACCGAAATTTGCAGTCCACGGCAACGTTAATGTTTCTTTATTTTATCCTTCGGTACAGTTCAGTTTTTAGTTCGTCCAGGCTTTTCCAATAAATCTAAGGACCAGTCTTGATTGTTCAAGCCATTGTTGCTTAAAATCTTTGGTTGCAACTTGGAAAAGAAACGAAATTTAAATTCGCCAGTGGCGAATTTCAAAACCCTCCCGCGCCGTTTTCCTGACCCCTTCAACCCCCAAACCAACAAAAGGACCATCCTCAGATCACCATGCATCCGTGTGCAAAAGTTCAGGTGCGTAGGCCTTCTCAATTTTGCGCCTAGCCATGAGCAAAAAGTCTATGGGATTTAACATGGGAAAAATCGTATTAGCTAACATAAAAACAACGTTATTAACGCATCTTTTTCAATATGATTGGTGGACACTCATCCTTTAAATTTTGGTTTTTCCTAATCTCTGACCCTTCGCCTTACATTTTCCACAGTTTGAAACATTTCTGTTGCATTGGGATTTATCCTCAACATGCCAAAATATGCTTTCAGTTGCTTACAGTTAACAGACACATGTCTGCTAGTGAGCCGCCTTTTTATCATTACCAATCAATTTTTTAACAATCGGATGTCTACAATGGGATGATCTACTGTTACTTGGCGGCGACACACTAGCGTGTGTCTAGATCATATTATATCAAATATCAAAACTGATAAAGAGGCCGCAAAGTAGAGAATGATTCGTTCCTTCAAAGGAGTGATATTATCAACAAATGTGACTATTGCTACATAGGCGGTGGAGTGGGAACGTATATGTTTTGTTGGGTTTAATATCCTTCATTTGAATGCCCAAACGGTTCTCTACTTAGCAGCCTATTCAATTTTATTTTTTATATGGTATCACTTTTTTTTCCCGAAAGAATTTGTACAAGTAGTTAGATCAGAACCACTATTTTTTTTATTAAGTCATTGGTTTGTGATCCTCACTAATTCTAACGGTATTTGGTTTATTGGTTTTAAGTTTTAGCTCTGCAGTTGGTATTTCTGCGTGTGGATGCCTTTTTTGCTAATGCAAGGTTTAGTAAACGTAGGCAATTTATTTATCTGTGGTATTTTCGCTGTGATATTGTCATTCGCTAAATATTCAAGAAAAGAAAGTGACTTTAGTGAGACTGTAGTTTGTTTATTTAAACATTCAAGAACCAAGGATTTATTTCAACAGGGTCGATACCGTGGTCACGTATTGTTGTCACAGATCTTAGAACCGAGATGCGGGGTACTTAGTGACTGGGACGCGGACATGGGTGATATTCTTGGGGTCTCCCCGCACAATGTTGGTGGTACAGCTACCTTGCGACAGGTGGTAGGGTTTTGTAAAACTACCAGGAGGTTTGTCTAGGTTGTTTAGATTAGGTCGTTCTTGTTTAGACTTCAGTGATTCAGATAGAGCATTCGACGTAATGGTCCGTAGGCTCTTGTAAGTAAATCAAAGTAAAAGTAAACCGAGAACATCCACAATGCGACTGTGACGGACACTGCCGACTTCATTCCAACAATATCTTGTTAGTTATGCACTTGCTCACGTCATTCCCGTGACACCCCGAGGTTACAAACCCAAAAAGGTATAGCGTCCGTGTTGTATATACTGCAGTTGTACAGTAAGCGACAACGAGGTCAAAGGGTTCTAGCGAGCGTTAACCGCACCCGGTCATCTGCCCGACGAAGCCCTAAAAAAGGGTTTAAAGGGTTTAACGAGCGTTAACCACTCCTGGTCATCTGCCCGAAGCCCTAAAGCCCTATGTCTGCAACAGCCAGATTCCCAGGCAGTCACCCACCCAAGTATCAATCCAGCCCAATGCTGCTTAACTTCGGGGATCTGACGAGAACCGGTGTTTCCAGCACTGCAAGGCCGCAGACGAAGCCCTAAGGCCCTAAGGCGACAACGAGTTTGTCCATTCAACAATGGTAATTTTCAACAATGAATTCTACAATAATACTGAGGACAGTGCTCTCAGCGTGAAGCAGCATTATTGTAAAGAATATCAATAAACTAACTAGCCTGTAACCAGGTCTCCATACATTTTTAGTTTCTACAAAAACAAAAGCCGTCGTTGCTGTATGTGGACTGCAGTGAAGACCACTATGCAGTAACATAAATGAATAAAAAAAATCACATGATATTATGTGGCCGGGAAAGGAACACAATGATGCACGATTTATTTTTATTATACGTTTAGATGGCCACGTTTCACTGTAGTCCCTGGATGCTACAATGGGTGTTTGTTTATCTTCTTACGGTAGTTTCATTTTTATTCTAAGTTCTGAATTTGTAAAACAACCTAACGAACTGTTGGTGGAGGGGGAGGGGAGTCGTCTTGTTTCAACGACTTGTTTCTTGTTACAGTTAAGTGATTGGTGGATTTGAATTTGTCAACGATAAAGAGTAAACTTTTTTGTATTATAAATACAGTAATTTGATTGGCTGAATTTAATTTTTTACAATAGTAAGTGTAGGCAGGATGAATAATTTTTTATGTTTATTTTAATTTAGTCATCTGATTTCAGTTTACATAACTCATAGCATATTATTTCCGTAACAACTAAAAAGCTACAAAGCAAACCATGCCTTGGCATTGTTTTTAATAATTCGTGGTAGCCTGTGTAGCCTATAGGCTGCTGTATACCACGACCAACAACAATACCCTACTCGTCTGTCCACGAACTGCAAGCTTCATTGTTAGGAGTGGTCATTGTTGTATGGACAAAATCGTTGTAGACTACGGGTCCCGGCTCCCCGGTTAAATAAATCTAATCACTCGTTGTCGCCTATTGTACGTCCAGTTACGTGCCTGACTTTTACTCAATACACTTTGCTATAGCGTGAGAGCTATGTGGTCCTATGAAAATAAACATGAAACTTGGTGAACTAGCTAGCTTGCTACACATTTTCAGCGTTATTTAAAACTAGTTGTAAAGTCCGTCACGAAGAGGGGCGCATCTAGGTGTACAGCTGTCCCATAATAGTGAAATGTGCAATTTAAATAAACGCAGGTTCTTGAAATGGGTAATTACGCTAGGGTGGCTTCGCTCACTCAATCCATGTATCCTGAGATTCAGTTCACCGTCCTGCATTCATTTCCTTAACCCGGGAGCAGACGGCGTCTTTCACGTGCTGTGGCCTGGTCTTTTTTTTTTGGGGCACTGAATCTGACTGCGCATTTTTGTGTCTTTTAAAACCCTGTAGTAGGTTTGAATCAGTAGTTGGCCTCTCCCTCCACCAATATTCCCCCTCCACCTATATCCCCCCTCCCCCCGATCGCTTGTTTCATCTTTGTACTGAATCCATGCCTTTTCTTGTGCCTTTTTGTGACTATTTCATAGATCGCAGTCATTGTTTCCTCCGACATATATTTTTTTCCTTTTCACTCAAGCCCGATTACGTTACTTCATGAAACCAAGTGCAATGCCATATGGAGAAGACGTATCTGCATTACCTACAATAAATTATATGGCGTATCAACAACATTTTTTGTCCATGATTACGTTACTTCATTTTGTGTGGCGGCGTCTTGAATTCACTGCTTTGTCCCACGATTTCGGTGCATGAGCATGTTTGTTTGCAGCATTATTGTTACACCATTGCTTCAGCATTGTTTCTTTCCGTAAATTCTTTTTCTTGATCTTTCTGAGGGATAAGGTATTGTTGTTTTTAGCATTGTTAAAGCATTGTTTGCTGTGCGCTGGCGAAAAGGTGGCAACTACCGTTTTATGGGTTGAGAAGACCAGTTTCGCACTGAAAGCCAATACAAACCCGTTCCCGCATGAATTGATTTTTGCCATGTGGGTCGCTGGTCGCGTTTTTAACCATATTTTAACTATTGTACAGCATTATTTAGACACACGCTAGTGCGTCGCCGCCAAGTAATAGTAGATCATCCGACTGTTAAAAAATGATTGTTGATGAAAAAAGGCGGCCGCATTAGCAGACTGTGTCTTTTAACTGAAACAAGCTTAAACCTAATTTCAGCATACTGGTGTAAATTCCCCATGCGGTAGAAATCTTTACAAATCGTTTGAATCAGGTGTCTTGGGTCCAGTAACGAAGAAAACATCAACATGAAAATGTGGGAACGTGTTCTTTATGGAGAAAAAGTGTCCTCAATAACGTTGAATTTGTGCCAATTTAATCGTACTGAATAATGCTTTGGACGTTAAATGAAAACTTGAAGATTGCTACCACTAGTAGCAATCTTCTAGTTTTCATTTAACTTTCGAACTAATATAGTAGGTGCGATTAACTTGGCTAATAGGATTAACCTTGGCGGCCTTTCCCTGGTTGAATGATATCACTACTTTCAAAGGCCGAACCTTTTTGGAAACTTGACGGCTTCGCTAATACCTGTTTTGGGTGGATTATCATTACCGAGAGTTCTGAATATGTGATAAACTCGTTCGAGATATTCGACACTACCGCTACGGCGTCGCTCTGTACTGATGTCCTCTACAACTGAATGACGATGATTGTTGCCTTACTTAGCACGAAATATTGCGTGTGTCTTGATTATGCAACTCTGGTAAAAGAAAAAAAAATTGGTTTAAAGGAACATACCGCCTGCCTTATAACCTTCCGCCTGCCTCACAACACCCACGAGACGATCACATCCGCGTTATTTACCACAGCTAAGGTCAACTGAGACGGTAGCTTCGTTCCTGGCAACGAAAACGTAGCTACTGTCTCAATTGCATTGTGCCTAATAGTCCAGCCAGCGTGAACCCATTGATTGTGTCGTCACAATCCGGAATGATTCTCGTATTTTAAAATCATAATTTATAATTTTCTAGGCTAGTGTCTTATAATTTTGCTTCGGCGATCTATTGGAATAATTAATTTTAATTTTTACCGCATTAGTCTATTAGATTTTAGATCTCATGGTAATTATTAGAAAATTAGTAGATGTACATACAGAGATGAAACGTCATGATTATTGTACGCGTGCAATGCATGATTTAGAGACGGGTCGTTAGTAAATAAAGTTCCATTATATTCAACAGAAAATCTCCTAGACGCCATATTTTAAAAAGGATATTTAGCAAGGGAAAGACTAACGGTAAGGAAATAGACCTTTGGGGCCGTACTTGATGTGGAGGATCGAGAAAAATGGCGCTGGGAGGTATATCCCTTTAACATCGCTGAACCAATTCCACATGGTCGATATCTTTTACCATGTGTGATGACCATACCTGGCAAGCTATTCCAAAATTGGGTCGATAATATGGGCTAAACAACAAAAGCTTACATTAGCATTTTAACGTCATGTGAAGTTAAACAATATTTAATCATGGCGCCCCTCTGTTTTGCTATGGCTTTTCGATGAGCTTCTTTTGGGTGCTGACTTAACAATACAGTAACAGTGGTTTGCAACCTCCAGGTCACCTACTATCTCAGTTGGCCTTCGGCATAATAGACGAAACAGCATGAACACAAAAATTGTGTCGTCGCAAACCGGAAAGATTTGAACTCGTTTTTTAGCATCACACTTTGTAATTTTTTAAGATAGTATCTTATAATTTTTCTTCGGCGAACTATTGGTATAAATAGTTTTAATTTTTACCGCAGTAGGCTTTAACATTTTCGATCTCATGGTAATTATTAGCAAACGATTAAAAACGATTAAAAACGATTTACGCATTTGAATCAGTGGTACATAGCAAGCTTCTTTTTAAATTACAGACATACGGCTTCTGTGGACCTCTCTTAAATTGGATTTGCGCGTTCGTCAATGGCAGAACCCAACAAGTTGTAATCGGCAAGTCTAAATCGGCCGAGTCACATGTAATTAGTGGGGTGC
>JAHWFP010075524.1:0-15590 GCA_023313725.1 Lithobius niger
GGGGGGGGGGGATGGCTGCCCTCCCAAAAATGGCAAACAGGGGCGCCAAATTCGGGTGTTCAAATTTAGAAAATTAAAGTTAATCTTTTTAAAATTTACTTTAACTGATTAGCGATTATAAGAAAGGTAGGTTCATGAACAAACAAAAAAAAAGCCACCAGAATTCATCACCTAGCAGTATCCGTTGTCAAGGTCCGGTATTTTCTTCCCAATTCCATAGCAAGCCAACCCATGCCTGCCACGTAACTGATAGATAACCCTCGGTAAGGAGGAAGCGATTAGTAAAAACGTGGGCAAATTGGGGTGGGTAGTATTTGACTGGCAGATTTTCCACTGACAAGCGTAAGCAAAAAGACTCGGGGGCGCAGGGTTGGACCAAGAAAAAATTACATGCAGAAGAAGACAAAAAGATGCAAGAGCATCTATGGAAAAAAATCGTAAAAAAAAGAAGGTACCGTGTATTTAGTAATTTATGAATTTTCCCTAGACTGTGTGCATCGCGTTAAGATTGCCTTCCTTTTTTTTTACTCGGGGCTTTTATGATCTTAAAACATTTATACTGTTACCAAATATCATCTTTATATTTTAATTAATTTTTCTCTGGCTTTCTCTTATAATCGTTTGTGCAGTTAGGATCTCGCTTTTCGGAAATTTAGTGATTTGACCTGTTGGTTCTCATTAATATAATAATAATAATAATAATAATAATATAATAATAAAGGTTTTCCCCCATTTAGGGGGGAAGGATCCAGAAGGGTTGCGGGGGCATCCTCTGACACTGGTCCCACTAAAGTGCAATGCGGCATCACAGATATGATCTTTTCAGAAAACTCGAGACAATTCAACTCCCGTCGAAAGACGCTCAGAGATGGAGCAGAGACTGCAGCCTCGGAGAGGGAATTCCATGGAGCCACTACCCGACTTGCAAAAAAAAATTTTCGACAGTCCAAGTTGCACTTTGGAACCCTCAGTTTCATAGAGTGGCCCCTAGTAATATCCGTAGTGCAGAAGTCAAAAAAAGGCAATTCCACAGGCAACAGACCATGAAGAACTTTAAATGTCAACATTAAGTCGGCCTTCAAGCGCTTCAACTCAAGTGGTTCGAGGCCAAGTAACCTCATACGTTGGTCAGGAGAACTGTTGCGCAGGCCACGCAATGAACGCGTAAAATACCGTTGGACAGATTCTAACTTATCAATGTCCTGAAGGCGACCACACTGGACTCGCATACTCCAGCAGTGGTCGCACATATACCTTGAAAGCCCAAACCAACGTATGCCTACAAAACACCTCTTAACAATTGCAAGTCTGGCAAAGGCTGAAGTAGTTATCAGCCTACAGTGGATGGATGACTTAAGGTCAAAGTTGAAATTGCTGCCCAGATCTTTAATGTATTGCACTGAATTCAGCTTGCAATTAGCCAGATAGTACGAATGTTTTAAGTTCTGTCGGCCAACATGAAACTTACAGCATTTTGATGTAGCGAGTGGTAATTGCCAACATTCCGACCACTCAGTCACTGTGCCAATCTGGGAAGAAAGGAATTTGTAGCCAGTTTCATCCAAAACCTCATCACCAATCTTCAGATCATCGGCGAATTTGAATTTTGGTTTGTCAGTTGTTGTACGTGCATTTGTTAAGTCATTTAGAAAAATGACAAAAAGCAAGGGTCCTAGTACGGATCCCTGAGGAACCCCACTTATGGTAGGGAGTGATGATGAGAAAGCTTGCGCAACCAGGACCCGCTGCGTTCGCCCAGAAAGGAAATCAGCGATCCAAGCCAACAGTGTTCCACAGATTCCAATTTCAGCCAATTTAAATTGCAGTTTGCTGTGCACCACGGATTCAAAAGCCTTCTGGAAGTCGAAGTAGACGACGTCCGTAGGAATACCTAAATCAAGTGCCGAAGTCCATTCATCCAGTGCTAACAATAATTGCATCGTGGTGGAACGCTTTGGCAAAAGCCAAATTGATCAGGATTTAACAAGTCGTTTGCTTCCAAAAAAACCAATACATCCTCACGGATAATTGACTCCATGACTTTACAGGCAACCGAGGTGAGAGCTATTGGGCGGTAGTTATTTGGATCCGATACATTTCTTTTTGTAGATAGGCACGATGGTAGCCGTCTTCCATACAGGAGGTAGTTTTCGCTGCTCAAACGAAAGCGAGAAGATGAAAACAAAGGCATTAACTAACTCCTGTTTAACATTTTAAAAAAGGAATGCAGAGTATCCATCCGGGCCCACAGCATGGCTTGGTCGAAGTCGATCCAAAGCAGCTTGCACCCGCGCACCTGAAAAACTGACATCGTCCAGATGTTGACAAGGATAAGGTTGCGGATCAATTGGCACAGTAATGGAGCCATCATCAAGGATGCCATTTGCAGCAAAAATTTCATTTAACAGGTTAGCCTTAGACTCGTGCTCATAAAGATAAGCTCCTCCCTTCAAAAATGGTGGCAACGTACAAGCTGATCGAGTATGACGTCTGTACAGGCGAAACAAGGCAGATAGGTTTCCCTCAAGTACTACTTTTCTTTCGTAATGGTTTCGCCAATTGTCAACCAACCTCGAATACTCTATCCTACAATTTGCGTACGAGGCCTTAAGGGCGGTTGACAAAGGGTCTGCTTTGAGTTTATGCCAAAGTGACAACTTCTTTCTAGTCGCTCTACGCAGAAAGACTGGAAGCCTGCATTTACTTGAAGCTTGGAATGGCACCCTAGTAGTACACAAATCAATATAAAAGTCGAAAAGCCGCGTGAAACCTGCCCAAACTGCATCAATAGAGACACCCAGCAGGGGGAGTAAAAATTTCCAATCCACCGATGCAAGACAGGTACGGAGTAGGGAATAATCAAGTTTGCCCCTGGATCTGTTTGGAATCTTGGTGGCAAATTTCCCACAGTTAACACTAAACTCGACCATACTATGGTCGCTAGTGCCCAGATTGGTGACCTCGCAGACCCCAAAAATAAGTCGGTGGTCCACAGAGAAAAGTAGATCCAAAGTTGTGTTGCCTCTAGTGGGAAACTGGACATGCTGGTGCATTCCGAGTGTAGTAACAGTATCAAGCAGTACACGGTGGTGATTATTTGTTGCAGTAAGAAGGTTCCAGTCAATTGTCGACAAATTTAAATCCCCCAAAAGAACATTCTGGTACTGCGATTTGACCGAGGATACAATGTATGATGCCACCCTGCCAACGAGCTGCCCATCAAAACTGTCGGGTAGGTAGACCAGGATGAAATTCATGCCAAGTGAGGGAAGAAGAACCGAGATTCCCTAACATCCGCACCAACCGAAGACAAGACCATGGTTGGCAAATTTTTCCGGTATACACAAGCCACACCTCCTCCCCGAGACCTTCTGTCCAAGCGCAGGATGTCATAGGGAAAAGTGTGTGTTATCTCTGAATCAGTGATGCCGCCAGTCAACCAGGTTTCCACGATAAAAAATATGTCATAGAAACCCTCCGCCAACAACACCTGGAAGAAAGCAAGATTTTAAACTAAACTACGAGCGTTTAGTGATAAACAACGCAAGCCATAAGAAGAAATAAACCTGCTGGCCCGAGAGCCCGAATGTGGGGACTAGCCCCCATTAAGAAAGAGGGTTTTCCGACGGCAGTAGGTCAGTACTTATCTCGTTTCTCAACACCAATTTTTCTTTCAATGTTAGGTGTAATCCATCACGAGCAGTCAATGTACGATCCTTTGAGAAGGCAGAGTCAATGGCTACAAAATTAAGATTTAGTGCAATGCACAATTGACGCATCAGCACATTCGTATGAACCACAAGTTTATCATCTTCTTGGAACTTTTTCCCAAGTCGCGGAAATAGCGCAATCAGGGATACCTTGCAGTTTGGACGCAGGTCTCTAATCTTAGTAGCAAGGTCAGCAAGGTGTTGAACAATGCGGTTAGGTTAATCGTGATTGATGTTATTAGACCCAGCGCAAATTACAAACACAGCATCAACATGGGAATTTTGGATAATATTTGGTAGGCGTGGACTCAGTGCTTGGACTGTAATGCCTGGCCAGCTCCAAACATGGGAGCCCGGGTTTTGACCACACTTTAAACCTCTAGCATGTGAGTCACCAATAACAACTACTGGGAACTTAGGTGACTTCACAGTTGGGAGTGGTAACTCATTACGCGTACTACGTACAGAAAATGGCTTGTGGGTTTCATTACTTCTTCAACAGCATCAAATTGGGACAACCTGTTATTTTTCGGGTTTGACTGTTTTGGCAAAAGTGTACCATCGGTACAAATATCGAAGATATTGCTTCATTCATTACTAGACCTAACTAAAAAGGTTTTATCTCTGCAATGTTTGTCGTGGATTACAATTGCAAGTAACTGACAAATGAAAAAAAAAACGACTGTTAGTTCATTAAAATACAAATCTCGTTATAGTTTACGTTCATAAGACGTATGTGCAATGTGGTTATAGCTGGTCTGCGTCTTTGGATAGGGTAGGGTTGGAGAAGAGGGGGGGGGGGCAGTCAGCCAAAAATGCGGCGATTTCTGAGTACATGCTGTGAAGCCACACAAATGGATTCGCGACAATTCGGATCCACCATTATACAGATAGTGCGACAATTCGGTTGTATAAAATATACCCCGCACGAAAATTCGGACCTGCAAGAAAAAACATACCTCCGTGTATAAATACAAATAAGTTAACCTCCATGAAGTACTATAAAATCTGTTTTCATTTTGTTATTGCTTGCACACAGCCACGTCAGCGCAACCAGACTATGGGGTAGGGGGGAAGGCGCTGAATTTCGCACGGGAACGAGGCCCATTCTGTTGCCATGCCAGTCAGAACTGCCAGAAACTCACTGCCGGAAAATATGAAGTGTGAAACTCTGGGTGTGCTCGTAAATCTATATTGCACCAAAATGACACCAACATTTGTAAGATTTAAGATAACCTTAAACACTTGAGACCACACTGTCATAGTTAGTTATCAATTTTTAACTGGCATTTTATTTTATTTTTTATAAACTTGTGACCAAATTGTTGCAGGATTTTTTTTTAATTTGTTTGCTGGTACTGAATATTCTAGGACCATGTTTTCAGGTTCGAATTGTCTGGCACCCGTCCAAATAAGTCATCATTTTTTGAGAGTTTTAAGTTATTGTTTTGTTTTGGGAGGAGGAAGGGGGGGGGGGCCCCCCCCGGCGGGGGGGTGATAATTTTGGCCCCCCCCCCCCCCCTCCCCCTCCCAGATTCGCTGTTCTTGACCCCGCCCTGGTGTCAACGACTGAGTTGCATAGAGGGATAAGCGTGAAATCACTACATGTCTACATTAATGGGCGAAAATGTGTTTTTGAGTTGGGGACAGAATCCTTACCAGTCAAACATTTCAGAGGTGATAAATAGGACGGAAAGCCAACTGGGCTCGAAAAGTGATTAATAAATACAGATGCAAACCTATTTATGTTGCCTTTTGGACTTAAATGTCAGACTGCCTGAGCGGGAAATGAACCAACGACCTTTGATACCAATGACTGGAATTCTACTGCTCAGCCATACTGACACAGCCTTTTTTTTTTAAAGGCAACGTCCGTAGGCCACATTTAACGTACATGTTTGGCCGTGTCAATATGGCTGCACGGTAAAATTCCGGCCTTTGATCTCAAAGGTCGTGGATTCAATTCCCACTCAGGCAGTCTGACATTTAAGTCCAAAATAAATAGATTTGAATCTGTATTTATTTCAGCCGTGATTTCAGCCATCTCGCTTTAAATATCAGCCATCATTGTTAGAAATCGGCATACGTTCCTAATTTGATTGGTTGGCTGTAACATATGTGCGTTGTTAAAGAGGGCTGAGGTGTTGTAATCGAGCCAAAGGTATATGAGGCTAATTAAGAGGTTTCCTTCGGTGATGATTGTACCTTAAGTCTAGTGTCATTCAAAACCTGCAGTCGTTCGTTGGCAAATAACCAAATGTAAACTTAACCTAAACAAATCTTGTATAACTTATCACTTTTTACTATGCAATTAATCAGGTTTTTTTTAGTCTGCTGTACAGCCGTACCGGCTGAGAAGACTATTGCAACGACTTTGTCCGTCCGTCTGTCCCTTTTTTCAACTTCGCAACGATACCAGATAGAGACGACACGGTTTACAGCGTTAGATTCAGTGTGAGAAGTTAGTTAAATCACATGGCAAATTAAAACATCGTTACTTCCGTGTAGCTAATAGACTTTTTCGACGTAACTAAATTAAATAATAACATTTGATCGTCGAATTGAAATCCTAAGATAAAGCGCAATAAAAACAAATGGATTTTAGCCTCGTTTAAAATAGTCTTATCGCATTATTGCATGAATGAATTGGCTTACCGTCGAACCAAATTCTCTATTAAGCCTATCTGCTACTTACAAAATTAAAACTGCATTAAAAAATTAGGCCTAAAATCATGTTACCACGGCAACTTCAAGTTGCTATGTGTCGCTGTTGGCTTCATCAACAGCGCCTCTCTCGTCACTTCCCTACTACCACTGATCTATATAGGCTACATTGCGCGTTACATTGTAACACTGTAACTGTGTGTCCGAAGGTGCACCGTGTTGCAAAAATGACTAAGCTTACTATACAATCCAAACCTCCGTTCACTGCTACTTACGAAATTAAAACTGCTGGTTAAAATTAGGCCTAAAAGCTGACAATTACGCCTAAAAAGCTAACACATTTTAAACCGGCAGTTGTGGTGGTTACTGCTTTTAGATTAGTATAATAGAGCCAGCTGTTGTAGTGCGTGATAGAGGTGTGCGCCTCAACATTGGAAGTGGAGGAAGTGTACAGAAGACCAGTGCGACTAGGCAGTCGCTGTAGCCTCTTGTGTTTTTTTTTTTAGCAGACTTAAGCATGTGATTTAGGTTTTGGTTTGTGCTTACTGCTCTTCGATGTAGTGTGTTAGGTTGGATTAACACAGGCATATAAAAGAATGTACAACTGCAGGGATTTATATGTATCTCTGTACATTTGGTTATCTACTATGCTTTGTTTCATTCATTTCATCCAGACGCACACTAATAAATGACTGCATGCACGTTTGAATGAAATGCACCCGTAAATTATTAGTGTTAGTTTTGTAAACAAAATTTGGGACCTTTGATGTTTATGGCAAAATTAAAGTGAACTGAGGTCGAAGGAAAGAAAGACAAACAATTTTTTAAAGATTTAATGCCATAATGTTCCCATAGTGTTTAACTTTACCAAAGCACGCAAATTGTTCTGAAACACGCAAAACAAACATTGTTAGCAAATACCTATGCTACTGGGCGTAGGCTACGTTGCGGGCCAAAATTTAACGACATAATCGCTATCCGTCCAAGAGGTTGCTCACTCTAGGACATCCCTGTACACTATGGAAATCCCTGTATATATTCTCTGGAAATCATAAAAATCCAGCAAGTCGCATGGAAATCAATTGAAATCCCTGGAAATCTTCGAAATCTGCCTCTGTGCCCCTCCTTTGCAGTTATGCCACTGCCGAGGTAATAGCAATAGCATGATAGTATAATCCTTCATACTATAGACCACAGTTTAACCTGATTATGTACCTCTTGCTGGTTTGGATATTAGGGATACGTAACTACAAAATTATCACTGAAAAAAAGTTGTATTCCAGAACCTTGAGAAGTGGGGTGTAATGGAAACACGTAATGGGCCTTTCCTGCCCAAATGACAAAACTAGTTAGTGCGTTATAGTTATTTTTAAAGTTAACAAATAAATAATTCTGCATTAGGTTTCCCAATGAAATAAAGAATAAGTTAAAAGGTGTTTTTTTAATAATACAAGAAAAGAACCACTCAAATGTGTGTGCTAAGGAAAAACTTACAAGTAAAAAATGCAAATTCAACATGGTTTTTACCGGGGCTGATGAAGATGAACGGCATCAAAAAACAAATGTTCATTGTGATTCCTGTTTGCGCATACTAAACTTGAAAACCCAGCTGGTTTTAAAAGAATGGTGGCAGTTTAGAATTGTGTTGGGGGGGGGGGGAGGTCTACGGCAATTTTATTGCTTCTGGTTTACTCAACAAATCTACCAATATGGCTGCCCCCACACAAGTCGAATTGGTGCAAAGTCTTGCACCACTAGTCAGTTTATTTTGGCGGTACCACTGCACTCATGCTTGTTAGAAGACATTTGCTTGGAGGCTCACTCTCCCAATCCTGCCGTCACGGCCACATTGACTATGTGACATTCCTGCTCATTTCTTGTTGAATAGTGTTAGTTTGGAAACTATCGACTGCATACTTTTTTTTAGTTCTGACTGGAAGAAGTCTGCATATATCGTCTGTTTTGATTGGCCGAAGCAGATGACGTAGGAACACAACAGCCAATCGGAACTAACTGTCACTATTAGTCCTCACCTGCTTACCGCATTAATAATGTATATAGTTAATAATTACCACACTTTCATATCTTTACCCATTGAAGTGATTGGTTGGGGTTGGGCGACTTTCCCAGCGTTTAGCCATTAAGCCGCCCTTGCCACCCAGGCACTAGGGATCAGGATACGCCTGATAACGCCCTGTGCTACGATAGCAGACACAGGTACTGGATGGGATCAGGGGAAGTGGGACCCGTCTCCCAGACCTCCAGTGGGGCCGCACCAAGTGCTACCAAGTTGTCGGACTTTGGTACCGGGCATTGATCTGCGCCACAGTCGCCGGGTCCAGCTTCCAAAAGTGTTCGCAGCCAAGCCCCTTTAGCGGGTTCGACTGTTACTAACAATCGGTCGCCTTGCCAGCTACCCCTCCAGCTGCGGGGTGTTCCCCAAACCACCAAGCCCGTGCGAGTCCATCCTCAAGTGCTAAAGCCTTGGCAAAACTTCAGCCCCGCACTACCAATTAAGGAGTTTGGTGCACCATTGCTCCGAAGAGACTACCAAGATTTTGGTTCCCACACCCAGGGTTTGGTCGCCCTGACAGATTCGAGAACAATTGCTCATCCTCGTGGCCTCTGCATTGCCCCCACTTAAGGGTAGCAATTTTGGTCGCTACTGCTGGAGCCGCATTCCCTCAGATGCTTCCCATGCCTGGGTTGCGCAAGTGACAGACTGGCTTCCGCTGGTCTACGTCTTGCCCCGTCGTGCACCCACCGAGATGGGATACACTACCATCACCGCCTTGGTCCGGCTACCGCCCCCGTTGGCCACCCACGAGAGGTGTTCACCCGAGCACCACGCTGAGGTGGAGGCCGGTCAGGTTTGCCCGGGTTTCTTTACCCAATAATAATAATGACAATTACACTCAGCAAACCTGTAATCACCACAGGTTTTAAGCAGAAAGTGCATTTTCCGATTGTGAATATGAACCTTTTGTTACTATGTTAGGGCACGTGACTAAAAATATTAAAAAACAACATTGTGATTTTTTTTGGGTTGGGTTTTGTGGATGAAAATGAAAGGTATGTTTAGAACACATGTGACTAAAAACTAAAATGAGTTTTATTTTTGTTTGCCTTGCAGGATGGGCAGTTTCACGTCCACTCCCAAAATGGCGAACGGTGACACCCAAGACGAGGAACTGGACGTTCCCGAAGACTCCACATCCTCTTCCCTTCTTGTTATGTGCAGAGAACATCTAATGGGGCGCCCACCCCTTTTAAGACGGGCTTTCATCCCCGATCGCAAGAATCATGACGAAGCTGCCCGTATCCGGGTCATGCAGTGGAACATCCTCTCACAATGTAAGGGGTAGCTTATTGTGCTTTTTTTCCTTCTTTTTTTTTCAGTGAATAGGCTTAGATTGGGTATTTACATGTCAATGTTTGCCGGATACATGCATTTAGTTCAGTTGGAAATATATATTTGCCCCGTAAACGGTATGTAACTTAGAGTACAGTGTTGTTGTAGAATTAATATTTGTCAATTTGGATGGAAGTTAAAAAGAAAAGCTAGAATCGTTGTGTTTCATGTGAGTAGTGCTTCAGGCAAGGTATCCCTGCACCAAGCCCATGAGCTTTATACAGACAGCCAATAGGCTTTTTTTGCATTTTTGTAATGACATCATGCCCTGCCTTGCCCAAGCTTAAGAATTGGCAGGTGTATTCATGTCTCTAACCTACAAAATAAAAGTTTGGGTGTTTCAAACAATATCGCTAAAATACTTGAGGTTTATGATTGTGTTCAGGCAGCTGCGTTGGTTCATTGACTGGCAATTGCTAGTCTCAGCCTCAAAATGTAAAAGTTTCCATATCGGCAGTGGTAGTCCAGTGTACACTTGCATTGGATGGGGTCCTGCTGCCAATAGTTTTCTGTTAAATATTGGGAATTTGGTTTGATGCCAGTCTTAAATCCACCACCCACTGTGGTCACATCGTGTCAAACGCTAATCGACGTCTTGCTGTTGTTCAGCGAGCATTTACCTCGGGTTGTGTAAACACTAAGAAAACTTTGTTTTCGTACCTTATTGGAATATGCTACTCCTTGTCTGGTGCCCTTATCTCATGCAAGATATCGATCATATCGAATCCACTCGCCGCCATTTCACAAAATATCTGACTGGCATGCAGCATTGCCCAACAAACTACACTTAATTTGAAATCTTTCGAGCTAGGACGTCTTAAGGCTGACCTCGTACTTCCTTCAAAATTTTGAATGGTTTTTTGTCAGTTGACTTGCCTTTCTTTTTTTTACTTAAGTACTGTAACTTGGACCCAGGGACATAGCTTTAAATTAGTAGTCTCTCAAACTAGGCTAGATTGCAGAACACATTTTTTTTCTGTTTGGGTTGTCGCAGCTTGGAATTCCTTGACTGAGAAGACTGTCTCATCGCCATCTGTTGCTGTCTTTAATTTGGAACTCTCTGACTCGACTTCCTTCCTAAACAGCCCGAACACTGTACTCTTTAGCTCCCGCCTCCCACTGGCCCTTTTATTGCTTAACTTTAAACTTTTGAATTTCGTAGACTGGTGTAAATGGCAACGTTTGCCCTAGCAGTTTCCAAATCACTTTTAACTTGGTGATTAAACCTGTTATTATTTCCTGAGGGACAGACGGGGAAAAACCTGTGGGCTAAACATGTGGTTCCTAATATTCGGCCATTCTTAACTTGGCAGCCATTACGCTGCAAAACGTGAAAAAGACATAAAAAAAAAACAGCGAAGTTTGTATACGAAGTAGCGAAGTTTACCAGTGTTGGTAATGATTGCATTTTGCAAGGTCAGTCACATTTCATATGCTTTGCTCGAGTCCTTGTCTGTCATGCATTAGAGTTTTTGGATGAAACAGTTTTGGGGCAAAGCAATTGAAAACTGTAAAGTACTGAAAGAAAAACTAAATTGCTGGTAATTGTGCCGACAAAATGAATGACATAGTATTGTGGATTTGATACCAAGCGATTAATAAGTGCAACCAAGGGTGATTGAACCCTGGTGCAGCAGTGACTATCGGGGCTGAATTATAAAATTATCTCTTACTCAATTTCTTATCTATTACCTCCTTACCATTGCAGAATTTTTCAGCTACATTGTCACTTGTTTCTTTCTAAATAGCTTAGTTCTTATTGTTATACACCCATAACTAAAAAGAAACCATCACTAAATCTCATTTTGCTCAGTTATTTCAATCACAATTTCAATAATAGTTTGACTGTCAAAACTTTTGGCAGTTTATGATGCCATCATAAAAATGGAGATTCTGTTGGTTACCCTGTCCGAAGTCACTACCCTTTGATGACGTGCTAATTATTTTTTTGAGCTAATCAAGTAAATTTTGCTTGTGGGTGCAACACAAGGTGGTGTACATTAAAAATTAGTTAAAATAGGGCATTGTTATGAATTATTTTCTGAATCCACCAAAAGGAAATCTTAATTTTCAAACGGCTCCACCCCCTACCAAAAGAAAAAAAAACAGCTTCAGTATAGTAACGATGCCACATGTAAAACCTTTACTTTGAGGTCATGCGTTGTTAACCATTGAGTTTACAAATGTGTGCAGTTGCAGTTTCCCAAATTTTCATTCTGTTGTTTTATTGTAAGAGATTTTTATTTTCGTCTTACAATATTAACTACGAGTGGAGTGAGGTCCTAAAATGCCAATTTCAATGTGTTAGGCCAATGTTAAGATAGAGTCAAAAATATTTCCAGTTTGAGATTTTTGTGAGGTTCAAATTTAGTTCCAAGAAATTCAAAAAGTGTGGGTTTCCCATTGGATGTTTAAAAACCATTGTGGGTTTCCCATTGGATGTAAACAATTGTAGGTTTCCCATAGGATGTTGAAAACTAATGTGCCAAGGCTCAAACTGGCTAATGCCCAATGCCGACATCGATGTACTCTACACATATGAGGTCATTTGAAGAGCGTTCGAGCAAAACCACACGTATCACTTTTTCCGACAAACTGAGGTAGCCACTGTTTTGAGCACTTCAGCAATAGCCTGACCCACCTGTGAGATGTTTAGAACAAAACAACATGTTTCCACCATTTTAATAGGCTGGATAAAAGAGCTGTTTGGAGCATAATCACACAAATATGAAATGTTGTTGGAGCAGAATCACACAAATCCTAAGAGCCAATTGCAGCACGCTATTCTGTCACGTGTCTTTCAATGGCGGATGGCGTGTAGTGTCAAAGAGAAAGTTTCTCAGAACTGCTTGCGGACAACAGAAGTTTAATACCCATTTAATAACAAAATTTTCGATTTTTAGCTTTATTGGCTTTATTGGCTCTATAATAATAATAATAATCTTTGCCACCCCTAGGGGTGGGAGGGTCATGGAAGGGCGGTGAGCCACTAACACCATACCATGAAATGAGGAGTAATGGGGAAAAATTAAGTACTCTCGGGCCAAAAACGCTTCAAGAATGGATGAAGATTTTCCATGTTGAGGTGGCGACGAAATCCCTGTACCGTGTTTTGGTTTACGGTAAGCTCGCTAAGAGCGTTCCAAACACGAATGACTCGCACCGAAAAAAAATGTCGGCGAGAATTTGTTGATGAGGCTGACATTGTAAGTCTCCAGCTATGACGCCTCGTTCGACCAATACAAGGTGCAAAATCAAAAAAGGGGAGGCTGATAGATGTGAGATCGTGTAGGATCTTGTAGGTTAAGATTAAATCAAATTTGATTCTGCGTAACTCAAGTAGCTCCAGACCAGCCTTTTTAAGGCGTTCAGAGTAGCAGAGGTCACGGAATCCCGGAAGTCCCTTCGTAAATCTGCGTTGGACAGCCTCAAGTCGGTCGATATCACCCAGTAAGTGAGGAGACCAGACTGGTGTTGCATATTCTAAAAGTGGCCGCACAAACACTTTGAAAGCCCAAACCTTGGTAGACCAATTACCAGAAGTAAAACACCGGTTGACCATTGCAACCCGACGGTACGCCTGCGTGCAGATCTTATGGCAATGAAGGGAGGATTTAAGACTATTTACGAACCACACTCCCAAGTCCCGAACCTCCAAAACAGATGGAAGGGAAGTATGGTCCAGGTCATACACAGAACCAGAATTTTGCATGCCCACGTGGAAAGTGAAACATTTGTCAACAGATAGTGGCAGCTGCCACCTCCTGGACCAATTTGCCACCTTCTGTATTTCAGCCTGGAGTTCCAAAGACTTAAAAGGAAAATAATTTTCCGGACCTAATTATTATAATTATACAGGGCCTAACCATTCACTCGTACAGCAAAAGTTGTAGAGAGATCAAAATTGAAGGTTGTACAATTTTCAGTTATATTGGTGTCTTCTGTTTTTTTTTTAAACCAACGCATTTTCACCCCCAAAAATGAATTGTTTAAATATTAAAACCACAGATATTAATTTACCTATCAAGCAAAATGACACATATCCCATTCGTTTGCTGCAAAACAACACAAATCAAAACAATGGTTATAAAAAAAAAACATTAAGAAACCCGTCAGAAGAAACTAATTGTTGTGGGTAGTGTAAGTTATGGATGAGTATTGTTTTGAAATAGTATTGTTAATTTCATTGTTGTGAGCTGCTATAATGCACAATAGGTTTTTGTTAAATATCTCAAAATGACTTCTTATGGATTTGTGTGGTTTTACATGAATGCTCTTCATTTCAGACTAGTTTATTAAACCATATGATATCAGTCTTATGTCGAATTTGCTACATGTTGTTCTGCAGTATTGCACCAACCTTAGCCAAAAATGTAGTAACGGGATAAAAACGTATTTCAGACTAAGCAAAAAAAAAGTGGTCGCGGATGTAATCCACTTGTCTCATTTTACTTGTCTATTCATTTTTCTCTTTCTGTAGCCTTAGGTCTCGAGAATGACAATTTTGTAGCTTGTCCTGACGAAGCTTTGCAATGGTCAACCCGTCGATTTCGTCTTTTAGAAGAGATGCTTGTCCACAAGCCAGACATTCTTTGCCTCCAAGAAGTCGACCACTTTCATTTCTTGGAGAAGACACTAGGAAGAGTGGGTTACACAGGCACATTCTTTCCAAAACCCGACTCGCCATGCATTTATTTGGACGGTAACAACGGACCTGATGGCTGCGCCGTCTTTTACAACAGAGCCAAGTTTACGCACGTCAGAACAGAAACTCGAGTCCTAGAAGTGTGGGGCATCCAATCAAACCAGGTAACCATTCTGATGATTCTGCGACACCACGAGTCCGGTGAACAAATATGCGTTGTCACTACTCATTTGAAGGCACGGCAAGGAACCCTGTTAGCGACGCTGCGTAACGAACAAGGAAAAGATCTGACTGCTTTCGTGCACCGAGAGGCAGCTGGGTGCCCTCTTCTTATTTGTGGAGACTTTAATGCAGAACCTACTGAACCCATCTACAGGACAATACTAGATGATAAAAAGTTGGGTTTGGCCAGCAGTTATTTGGTTGTTGATCCAGACCATTGTGAGCCCAAATACACGACGTGGAAGATTCGTGGTGACGGTGAGTCTTGTCACACCATTGACTATATGTTTCATTCGGTGGCACATTGGGACGTTGATGCTACACTCCAGTTTCCCACAAAAGAACAGGTTGGTGCTGGGAGAGTTCCTTCACTTCAATACCCATCAGACCATTTCTCCCTGGTGTGTGATTACAGACTCAAATCATGTGATCCAGAGCTTGTTCAAGTAAAGCAGTGTTGCAATGACAGTTTATAACATAATGTACTGCAGGAAAACCAGGCGACATTCCAGTTGCTAGCCAGCATTAGTATGTGTTGTGCTAATATTGGTCATCAAGTGTAGGCTTTGCAACCAAGTACATACAAAAGTCATACTGTCATCAATACGCAAATGCATGAAGCAATAATAAAAGAATGGACAGACTATTCAATGTACCAACCTTCTACTCCAGGCATAATATGAACCCATTTACTGACCCAGGCATCGAGTACCATTACTTAATTGTGAGATAATTGGTATGGGCCTGGCATTAATGTACACAAGAATTTAGATGTAAATAAGAAGCGTTTAAAGTGAATTGCAGCTTCCCATGTTGAATTCTTACTGTTGGTTCATTATAGAACGTTGCCCAAGACTGAATTATGTATTAATAAGTTTTATTTATTTGTAATTGGTATTTGCAGGGAAGTACCATCAATCCTAGGAGTGTTGTCTTT